>JAATLQ010031145.1:0-21204 GCA_013421005.1 Heliconius erato x Heliconius himera | reverse complement strand
GCGTGTGCGTGTGCGTGTGCGTGTGCGTGTGCGTGTGCGTGTGCGTGTGCGTGTGCGTGTGCGTGTGCGTGTGCGTGTGCGTGTGCGTGTGCGTGTGCGTGTGCGTGTGCGTGTGCGTGTGCGTGTGTGTGTGTGTGTGATATGATGTGCTAGTCTCGCGCCGTTTTCCATTAAAATATATTAACGTCATAGATTTTTATTACGCTGTTCTCGAGATTCTTGGTACGAAGGGAGAACTTACAGTATAAATCTGTATAAAACTGTACAGTATAAAACTGTATAAAATTTCATAACTACAGATCCACGTGAAGTACCCCATAGATTTAGACTACGCGGCGAATTTTATAGAAAATGCAGTAAAAACGATTCACTCGTATTTTTTGAATGAATCATCATGGACTTGAATATTTAACATTAATTTCAGTCTGATACCTCCATGCGATCTCGACATAAATGACAGACAGAAGAATAGGAGGACACCAAAATGAACTTATAAGGTTCCGTTTTTACTTTTTAACGTACGGAGTCCTAAAATTAGTAAAAAATAACTATACAAAATAAAAAAAGTAAATCGGACCAGTAGATTCAGAGATCTTAGAGTTTAAACAAACAAAAAATTTCATCAGTAGGTCTATAAGTGTACTTATAAAAACTATCAATTATATAATGTTTTAGTACCTTGGGTTATGATAATATCATAACTTTTGTGAGAATTTTAGTTTGTTTTGGACAAAAAAAAAAAAAGATAATTTACATTAAGACATTTCAGTCTCCCACTTTCCAGAAGATATAATTAAATATAATCTGAAGGCATTGCGTTTTTCGCGGCGGATCTCAACACCGCGCTTTGCCTTTTTTTCAGAGCAACGAAATGAAAGTAAAGATTATTTTACTGTTGCATGGTCGTGCCCCTCCACCACAAATGGCCTCTACATATATTAACCAGAACCAGAATAAAACAAATCTATTATACAGCTGACATTAAAAAGCTATTTATACACAAATGGACCACTCTGAGAATACTAAAAATTAAATTAGCTTCGCGCTGTATCCCACACACAGCAGGGTAGGCAGTGGGAACCTAGTGCTAAGACACTCCGTTCCCCACTTTCTGCCAAATTCTGGAGGCATTGCGTGTTGAGTGGCAGAACTCAACGCCGCGCTTAACCTCGACACCAGAGCGAAGAAATGGAAATATAAATTTAAGTAAATATTTCATCTCCTCGAGTGGGGATCGAACTCACAACCAACCGTCGGTTATTACAGTCACACCTCGTGCCGCTGCGCCACGGCTGGAATAAGATTCGGCGTTTTGGCGACTAGCAAACCAAACTAACTATTATGACCTATGATATTTACGACACTTTGTGACCACACCTGACCCTGATCCTAATTCTAGCCTGATCCTGATCCTGACTCGATTGAGACTACTTTCTACTTTCAATGCATGATATAGGATCTAAGATAAATCAATAAATCTTCTGGTTTTTACTATTTCTTAAAGGCTTAACGAGTATCCTAATACAATCAATAGCAAAGCATAACAGAAATATACGCGTGTTGTTTTAATATAGCTTAGTACTAGATTCTTTTTTAAAAAGAAGCCGACCATAATATTACTCTGATTTTTTTTCTTAATTTTAGTTGCCGATTCGAACTATTTTCTCGCAAAACTCATTATAATCAAAATAGCAAAATTTATAGACTGCTTGTAGTTGCAATTATATATTTCTCTATCTAAGTCAATTTTCTATAATTTACAATTTAGGCATTCATCGTGTCAAACTGCAGAATTACATTTAAACGTGATCTATTTTATATTTATATATTATATTTATAATATTATTAACTAAAGTATGAATAATCCTTATTTTTTCTACACAAATTTATAAATCTGAACATTGCCTTTTTGTACCAGTAAGAAGTTCCCTTGCAACTCTTTATTTCACCGACGCGCTTTATCACATCAGACGAATCACTCATCAGAAGATGTAGATGACTCCTACGGCCGCGAAGACCTCTTCTAATGCTTCGCACGCTCACCATTTCGTCTTTGGTACGCTGACCATTTCATGTACGGCACGCTCACCGTATCATCTATGGTACGCTGACCATTTCATCTAAGGCACGCTCACCGTTTATCAATCTTCATACTATTCTAATAAATATGTATCTTACATAATAAAAATCTGAAATGACTAAATTTACAAACAAAAGCTATACACACTAAAGCTAGCAATGTAAAGTTTGGTTTGCATGTTTTTTTTTTGCACGTACCTCACTAGGCTAGGCTTTTACAGAACTTATATTTCTTCCAGAGTAAAATACTATTACGCTGGTACAATGTCTATCTTAAATTCTAATACAATATGCTATTCTAGAGGACCTCTTTCTTCTCCGCTCCAAGTCTAAAAGTACATCTCGAATTTTCCTACCACATAAAGCGTCATTTTATTAAAGTTCTCTGATGACAGTTCTATATTATTTATTTTAAAACATCTTTTTATTAAACAAAGAGGTTGATGTACATTTTTATAATAAATTATTGCGAATATTAAAATTTATAAATATAAAATCATTACATATCTAACCAAGCAATTAAAAAAATAACTAATTTAGTACCAAAATAAGCAAAGACCAAACAAGAATATAAAATAATAATAAATAATAAATAACCTTTAATATATATCGAAACCTATAAAATAACCAGTAATATATCGAAAATTTATAACGATCGAAATAACCGTCATCGTAGTCTGCCCGTTGTAATCGGTCATTTCGTACCGCTGCCCCCAATCTATGATAAACCCACTAACGTATTTCTTATAATTATGTACTGCGAAGTACAATTCTAATATGGATAAAATATAGCTTTCCCTACAAGTACATTTTACCTACTATCTATTAGATTTGCATAGTTACAATGTATACTTATAATAAAATCGTAACGTCTCGGTGTCTGTACTTGGAAGATATTTAAGATAAAATTATTTTGGGGATCTTTATTAACGTAGTAGAATACCAAACAATGATGTTTAAATTTTTTGTCGGTTTGTCTATGCTTTTATTATCACTAATCTCAGAATCGGCTTTACCAATTTAATTGAGCTTCACTATTCGATTCAGGCAAGCTTCCGTATATAACAACAATAATATATGTTATTATTGTTGTAGGGTCTATTTTGGTTCATAAATAAAAAGAGTTATAACAATTTAAAGTACTTAGTTTGACAAATTTGGTAATTGCTATAACAGTTATTTTATGCAACTGTTACAACAGCTTGCTATATTTTCTGATGATAATAATAATGTGCAATATGCCATAGCAAACGTGCTATGGCAACACTGTTCTGAGATAGGCAGCCATGTAAAGAAATGTATGCACCATTCGCTCTGGTGTCTCGAATATTACGCAGAAAGTGGAGAAAACACTGTATTAACACTAGATTCCCTCAGCATCCTCATGCTATATGCGGGAACCTGAAATTACTGTTTACCTACATCTATACATTATATATAAAATTAAAGAGTCTGTCTTTGATATCAATATAACTGTGTTTTTTCAAGTGCATATAGTTATTTACACAATACCAAAAGACAATTAAACAATTTTAACATTTCTGACTGCCTGTCTCTGTTTATCCGGGCTAAGCTCCGGACCAGTTGAAGCTATTATTATGGGACTAAACATTGAAAGATAGAGGAGGTTGTGAAGGCCATTTTTATAAAATAAAAAAAATATGTCAATTTAAAGTATTATCATTCACAACATTCTCTAAAAGAGTTATCTTTTTTTTAAACTGTTTCATTGAATTGGTTAAGTCTTTAGTTTTTAATGTTTTGTTGTTTGATATTATTTATATTGAATTATTATTTGTATACAAGATATTTTTTTTACTATTAAATACGATAAAAAAATTCCCAAAACACTTTAATATCAATTTATTTAATGCATAATTTAACTAAAATACTTAATTCATTTTTGGAGTTTTGTACCTCAAAATGAAAAAAACCTTATAGGATCACTTTGTTGTCTGTCTGTTCGTCTGTTAAGACCATTTTACTTGAGATCGCGTTGAGGTATCAATCTTAAATTAATATCAGATATTCAGGCTTGCAGTTCACAAAAGTTGGAGCCCAAAAATTAAGCATCTAATCCAACGCAGTTAAAAGCTTTTGTATATTTTTTGTCTCGCTGTACACGTGGCATTATTGGCAGGGTGCGTAGTACTAGGTGACGATATTATAAACGCTCGCAGCGCTCATAGTGGCCAAAAGTAGAAAAAATGTAGGCTCTGTCACTTATTAATGTCAAAGCAATCTGTTCGACTTATCGTTTTACCAAGTTATTAAAAATGAGTCACAGCAGTTGCATTCTAATAATGCAACAAATACATTTACATGTAATAGATATATTTATAGCGAAGTATGTGATGCAGAAATACAAACAGAAATAGACAACTCAACTATTTATATAAAAAATAACAATAAAATGAAGAACAAAATATGTAATACCTCTAAAAAAACATACACAGATGTGGCGACTTCAACAAAAAATATTTAACTGGGTTTTCATCTATCTGTAATGATGAGCAACTTATAGATCTTGCAGGTGTAACATTCAACAATTTCCAATTATTATTAAAAACATTAGCAACCAATCACAAATACAGTATTAATAGTTTTTTTTTTATTTTAATTACTTTTTTTTCTTAAATCACATTTCGTTTCGTTCACGTTTTGATATTATAATAATCATTTATTTAGAAAATAAATTATTATAATAATATCAAAACTAGGTAACTACTATACTAACTACCATTAAATTTGCTTTGTTTCCTTGTTTTTCAGTAAAAGTACAACTAAAAAAGTAGTAAACAAATCCTGATATAACCAAAATAAAACACAATTTTGAATAGAGATTACTTACCTCTCTCAATTTAAATAACCAGAAATGATTTATCGACACTTTTTCCACCCAAATCACAGTAATTAAGTAATATAAATGAATTTGAAAGTATATTACGAATATTTTCAAACAATCCCGCCATCATATGTCAAAGCGTCAGAGCCCACAAATTTGCGTACGCTGGGTAGCGCTGTAATCGTGCACGGTGCCAATAAGATTCAATCCTGTTCATGGAACATTAATAAATAAAAAAAATCTTCAGTTCTAAGATAAAACGAAGCGATAAGATTAGTCCATTAAAATACAATGAACGGGTAGCAACATATTATCACGATATTAAAAAGATACAGCAAGAAATAAATTGTCAATTAAATAAATGGTGTTATGTTAACTTTATTAACATAAATGTGCTCGACAAATTATGCTAATTTGGCATATAATGGCAATGAAAAATTTAAATATGAAAAAAATACTTTTCACATTTTAAGCAACTCGTGTTTGTATAAGTTGAAATTAATACTAAAAAATGTGATAACGTACGTCTTCAAATTTTTTATATCACTTGTCCAATATTAATTACTTAATTAAAATCACGTTGCCAAATGTCAACTACATTGCACAAAATTTAAAAAAAAAACATATTATTACTGTTTTTTTTAACTTCACACTATTCTACACATGACAGGCATTAGTACTGTCGTGGCGCCACGTCAATAATTATGTATTACTTTATATATTTTAAATAAATTGAGATTATTTAATAAAAGTAATATTTTAATAGTATTCTGGAATAATGTTACGGACAAAAAGGCAATATCAACATTTATTTGGCATATAGTTAAGCCATATCTAATATCAGTCTTACAATTGTTACATGTCTTATGCACTAGATTTTTAATTCCTCAAGGAAAAAATGTATGTTAAATGATTTTAAATGAATTATTAAATATAACTCATTTAACAAAGTAACAAAAGAAAAAAAATAGAGTTATATAATAACATGTTATTATATAAAGATAAACTACAGTTATAAGTTAAAAAGGTACTCTTTTAGACGATTTTTAAAAATATTAAGAAATTTAGAATGTCGTATTTCAGAAGGAAGTTCATTCCAAAGAATCGCAGATTTGACAGTAAAGAAATTGGATATATTTATATATCGATCTATATTTTAGATATTTTTTATAATTCAGCTGAC
Source organism: Heliconius erato x Heliconius himera (assembly GCA_013421005.1). Taxonomy (NCBI): domain Eukaryota; kingdom Metazoa; phylum Arthropoda; class Insecta; order Lepidoptera; family Nymphalidae; genus Heliconius; species Heliconius erato x Heliconius himera. The sequence continues at coordinate 15,097 of JAATLQ010031145.1, read as the reverse complement.
TCGGTTTTTTTCACGAAAATTACTGTGAAAACTTATGCCTATGAAAAATGATGCCCAAAAAAAAATATACCTTCAGAACCTCAGCAACACCATACAAAAAAATGTATGTCCGATAGTTTTTGCATGATTCGCGAACAAAAAGACAGATAAAAAAATCTGTTGAGTGTTCGCTTACCTTCTATTATTGATATATATGGACCGATACCGACCTAATTGTTATTTTTTATACCTTTCACTTGGATGTCAACAAACGCAAGTTTGGCTGCGTAAATACCGATCGCACGAAAATTCGAGTTAAAAATGCAGGCTATATTATCCCAAAAGCCCCTTTGGAGCTCCTCTAAATTTTTTTTCTATTTTTCACATACATGTTTCACATAAATCATAATTTAGTAATAATAATCAATATTTGGTAATCTACCCTAATTCTACAAGAAGAAAATTAAATTACCATACGACCAAAGTATGCTGAAATATGTAGATAAGTAAATTCTGAAAAATAACAGATGTCGATAAAAAAATAAACTTACTTCACTTATGTATTTAATGACGATTTATTTATTTTTAGCTATAATATAAATGAAAAGATAAAGGATTCATCCACAGTTCTCTCATCTCATCGGCCATAGCTTTACTTCAAAATGCTGTTGTAAGTGTTTAACTCTATTTGATGAATTATTTTTTATTAAATATGTGTAATATTTATATGTATATAATGCAAAATTGTATTCCAGATTTAAACTCTATATGATTTATTATAATTTATACAGCACTATCAATTGCTTTTTAAGTCAATAATTATTATATTTCATTATTGCTCAACTAATTTATTCTTATCTATCATTTTAATTGGAATCAATTCATCTAAAAAAAAATACAGGCATTCTATATTTTTTTTGTAAAATATCTATATTCTCAGTTTTGGTTTTTAGTATATTTTTCTTCTTTTCAAATATTTATTAAAACATAAAATATCTTATTTATTTAGAAAACGTATATAAATACGTTCAGCACTGGCGCGTAGAGCGCTTGGACGGTTTCCAAGAGGTTCAAATTCCGCTACGTTAAAATTTTAACACTTAAAAAATGTCAAAAATAAAATATATATTTTCTATACTTAAAAATTTTAAAAAAAAATTCTTCTTCTTATTGGAACCAAAAAAATATTGAACCCTCTAATATAGTTGATATAGCATTGTCGTAAAGCTTGCTATATTTATTTTATTCAAATAATATATTTCTAGTGAATTACTTAAAATATATATAAATACAATATATTTACTTTCTGCACTCCTTTACCATACAAAGACAAATACGCCAAATTCTTCTTACTTTGTTTGTCAGTTTTAGTGTTTATATATAGATAAATGTTTCTTATTGAAGAGTCAGAGTGTACTTAATAACATCGCAGTATTTACATCTGGTACTAAATAGTCGGGAGATTCATTTCATACTTCTAAATGTAGAACAAAATTTCATTATAATTTTATTACTTAAATATACATAACAATTACAGTTTGTTAATAGAAAACATATTTTTCATTAGCAATGGGACAACTAGTTGCGCGACAACCACAGGAGCAGCGTCACAGCTGTTCGCGTCGGCAATTAATTTTTTAGCTGCATCACAGTGTTTTGTATGGGACACACCGAGTTATGTCCCAGAAAGTAAGTTTACCATTTTATTTTTAACATTTAAGTTTATTTTTATTGGACATGTTTATTATTTATTTTATTAAAAATTAGAGGCCTTCGCGACATAGGAGCATAAGCTTGTAACTGTAAACGTGACAATTGTGGGTTCGATGCTCCTGCTCGAAGAAATTATTTTAATAAAATGTTCTTTTTTCGTCTCGAAGTCTCGTTCTGAAGCCAGTCTGGCGCTGGGGCACAAAGTGTTCGATCCCCACTCGAGGAGATGAAATATTTACTTAAATTTATATTTCTATTTCTTCGGTATGGTATCGGACAAGCGCGTCGTTGAGTTCTACCACTCAACACGCAATGCCTCCAGCATACGGCAAAAAGTGCGGAACGGAGTGTCTGCCTGCCTGTCCCTACCCTGCAGTGTGCGGGATACAGCTGATTTATTTATTTATTCTTTTTTCCCACTCTTTTAACAAGGCAAAGCACGGTGTTGAGTACCGGTACTCAACACACAATACCTCGAGATTTTAGCGGAAACTGAGAAACGAAGTATCTTGATACTAGGTTCCCTCTGTCTGTCCTGCTATCTACTGGAAAGAGCATAAAATACTTATTTATACTTATTTCGAAAACGTATAAAAATTTGAACGTAGCGGAAATCGATCCCGCGCCTCCTGGAAACCGACCAGGCGCGTTGACCACTAAGCCATACGTTCTCATCAAGCTACGTCAATATTTTTATACGATTGTTATAACTTATTTATGTTGTTAGCATCTCTGTAGGGAGATTTTTACAAACTTCCGCTTCCATAGTTTAATTACCTACCTGGTCGGTTTCCAGGAGGCGCGGTTCGAGTCCCGCTACGTTCATTCTTTGATACGTTTTAAAAATAAGTATTTTTCTTTCCTAAGTGTGGAATAACACTTAAAAAATATTTCAAAATATTTAATAAATAGCATTCTCTTTTGCCAGACGATAAATCTTAGTAATTATCTTATATCTGTATTTTTCTTTCCTAAGTGTGGAATAACACTTTAAAAATGTTAAAAACACTTATTTTATTACAAATTGTATAACGACAATGACACACATATGTACGTTACAATAGTATTTTTTACTTATCCAATACTGAACTGTACGTTTTGAAAAATGTCTAACAAACAAAATGAGTAATTGATAACATCCTCAATATGTTTTTATAATATTGTTAAAATATTTCAATGTAAGTCAATCATTTTATTTTAAGATATTAATCTCTACTTTTGTATGTATATTTTAGATTTCGAAAAGTATGATTTTGTAATCGTGGGAGGAGGATCCTCTGGAGCTGCACTAGCAGCTCGTCTTAGTGAAGTTCCCACTTGGAAAGTGCTACTTCTGGAAGCGGGTCCCAAGCCACCCTTAGAGTCTGATGTAAGGGAATAATACTTATTTTTATATAACATACGTTAATAGCTAAACAGCTATTGTATTTTATTAATAATTTAATTTATATTTATTAATTCTGTAATTTAAAAAAATATAAAAATTGTTGTAGATACCATATTTAAGTCGTCAACTTTATGGCAGTAATTATGACTGGCAATACGCAACTGAAAATGATGGCGTTTACCATCAAGGGCTAAAAACTGGACAGTTATATTGGGCACAAGCAAAAATGTTGGGTGGGTGCAGTTCAATGAATGCAATGATATACACAAGAGGTAGAGATGCCGATTTCCAATCTTGGGTAGACGGAGGAAATCCTAGTTGGACACCTGAAAATGTTAAATCGATATATAGAAAATTTGAAAGTTTGCAAGATTCGAATTTACTGCAAGACCCTGAGATAAAAAGTTACTATGGAAGTAACGGACCTTTAGTTTTAAATACTTTCAATAGCACATACAGATACATTACTGAGAAAGTTTTAGACTCTTGGGAGTATATTGGACATAAAACAGTCAAAGACATTAACGCAGCAAAATTTGAAGGAAATGGCGTGGCTGGAATTATAAGAGGGACTGCTGCTAATGGCAAAAGACGTGGTACCTATACAGCCTATTTAGAACCAAATCTACAACGAAATAATTTAAAAATCGTTACCGGGGCTTTTGTAACCAACGTTCTTCTTAATGATAAAAACGAAGCTTATGGAGTCAATGTAACTGTGTATGGTGTAAACAAAACATATTATGCAAACAAAGAAGTAATTGTCAGTGCTGGAACTGTTAATTCTCCGCGGCTACTAATGTTGTCTGGAATAGGTCCCCAAGATCACTTGATATCTAAAAATATTACAGTTAAAATTAATTCAACTCAAGTAGGTAAGAATTTACAAGATCATAGTTATGTTCCTATTCCTATTTACGGGGACGACGTTGAATATTATGATACAAATCCTAACCAATTTGAAGTAATCAAATATATGTACAATAAAAGTGGCTTGTTGTCACAGCCGTATTTCAGCGATGTAAATGCATTTTATTCTCGTAATGAAAATATGTCATATCCTGAATTCCAAAATCATTTTGCTTTATTTTCAAAAAATACAACAAGCCTGAAAGCACGTTTTGGTATTTTTAAAGATGAGATTGCGGCTTCTTTCATAGACCTTAATTCACAAAAACCATTATATCTATTTAGCGTTCATCTTTTACATCCATTGTCTAAAGGTGTAATAACTTTAAGATCATCAAATCCTTACGATAAGCCTATGATTAAATATAGTTATTTTGATGATAAAAGGGATGTGCAAGCATCAGTCGAGGGTATAAAGAAATTGGTAAAAATAGTAAATGCGCCCTTTTTCAAATCGATAAATGCATTTGTTCAGAGAATAAATATTACCCAATGTAATAAGTACCAGTTCCAAAGCGATGATTATTGGCAATGTTTCGTAAAAAATGTTGCTTTAACTGTATACCATCCTGTAGGAACGTGTAAAATGGGTCGAAATATTGAAAGCGCTGTGGTAGACAATTTCTTAAAAGTATATGGTGCCAAAAAGCTACGTGTTATAGATGCTAGTATTATGCCAAACCCGATAAGTGGAAACATCAATGGTCCAACGATTATGATTGGTGAAATGGGGGCCGATATGATTAAACAAGAATATCTTGGTAGTTCAAAAGCGAGTGAAGTGACTAAAAATAGTAGTCATTAATGTATCGATAAACAATTTTTTTTGGACAGTTTATCATTGTTTCTATTTAGGTGTTTAATAAATTGCATAATAATAAAAGGAAATGTTTTTTATTTAATCTGTCTTTATCTATAAAACATACTATGTGATATTCTATATATAAAAAACATATTAACTACATTTAATAAATATTACAATTTAATTTATATATATTCTATTTGAGCAATTCTTGGATATTGGTCATGTTACACTATTACTGTGCGGCATTAGAGGACGTGTTGTCAATCTTATTACCTCTTATCTAGCTAAGAGTGTTCAGCGGGTTGATGTGAATAGCAAGACATCACTTAGGGCATTGGTCAGTATGGGAGTCCCATAGGGTCTGTTCTTGGCCTTTTTCTCTTTTTAATATATATTAATGATTTGCCATATTTAGTTAGATGAGATAGTATTGTTTGCTGATGATACTTCATCGATTTTTTGATTTGTTGAGCTGCTTTTCTTGTTGCAGCTTGTTCTTCTGAATTGATTTCTCTGAGCGTGTATAATTTGTGCATTTTAGTATCTGCATGCATTAAAGTTTTATTTTTATCGAGCCATTACTGATGTTGCAAAAAAAAATCATTATTAATATAAATAATAAATAGTGGATAAAAAAAATATACGTGTAAAAATCTTGCAAACAATATATATTTTTTATCAGATAATATAGATTATTAATATATATTTGTAAAATTTACACTCAGGAAACTCTCTATACTAATATTATAAAGAGAAAAGATTTATATAAAATAAATAAATCAGCTTCACGCAGTATCCTCCACACAGCAGGTTAGATAGAGGGAACATAGTGTTAAGACAATTTGTTTTACATTTTCCGCCAATTCTGGAGGCATTACGAGCTGAGTGGTGGGACTCTACGCCGCGCTTTGCCTCGACTTCAGAGTGAACAAAATAAAATATAAATTTAAATAAATATTTTATTTATTCGAGTGAGAACCAAATATACCACCACTCACACATCACATGTGTTCCCTGCGCCGCGACTGCTCTCATACTATACCATATGTCCCACTATTATAGTTTTGACAGTACAACAACTTGTTTACAGTTTAATATTACATACACATGCCGACCATAATCAAATCATATTATCCATATATTAAAATATTATTATTTTTTGATTCACGCTGTATACCGCATGTAGCAGTCTTGTATTATGACGCTCCTTTGCCTCGACACCAGAAAAATTAAATCCTCATGTGATTCTACGCAGCGGGCAATGCTAAGAGAAAAGCGACAGATATAATACTCCTTTCAAAGAAAAACGATCTAGGGATCAGCGTTGCTAGATTTTATCTGAGGGAAGAGCGGGTTTTTAAACGTTTTAAGCAAAAAAGTATGACACTTTCACAAAAAATGAGACCTAGATATAATCCAAATTATAATATGTTTTTACTAATCAATTTATTGTGCGATAGTTAGCAATATAAACATAGACAGGGAGACATGGCTGTGGAATGACAAGGTGCAAGGTGCAAGGACAAGGTAACTCGTGAAAAAAAGGTTACCTTTAAGAAGTGGCAGGAATCCAACTCTCCTGAAGACAGAGTGGATTACATAGTAGCGAAGAGTGCCAGTAAAAGAGCTGTAGCCAGAGCCCGCAGTGAGAGCTTATCATCACTATACGATAAACTTGAAACTGTGGAGGGGCAGGAGCTCATTTACAAACTGACAAGTTCCTGGAAAAAACCGACGCAAAATATCGCAAAATGTCTTTGCGTCAAATTCCCAGGACACACTGATCCATAGTCATGGCTCTATAAAGGAGAGATGGAGAAGCTACTTCCAGGTGTTGTTGATCACTCAGTATCCATGAGGTCTTCATCATGCCTCACCTTGAACCTATTATTAGGGTTATCCCTAGACGAAACTCGTAATTGCCTTCGACGCATGAAGAACGGAAAAGCGGTAGGACCTGATGACTTCCGAATGAAGCATGGAAATCGTTCTTGTGTGTTCATCTTACTGATTTTTTTAACCATATCTTGAACACTGAAAAGATGCCACACCAGTGGCGGCTTAGCTTTATTACCCCTATTTACAAGGAAAAGAGCAGTGTTCAGGATTCTCTTCGAGCACATAATCGACTGCAGGCTCTGCCGAGAGTGTTCTATCTCAGAGTCTCAATATATATTTCAGATTTTCAATATGGATTGGCAGGATCGGGTACTATGGACGTCATTTTCGTCCTCAGAACTTTAATACAGGCATACAGGGAAAAAAGGAGAGCTCTGCATGTGGTCCTTATAGATCTGCAGAAGGCCTTTGACTGTGTGCCTCGTCATTATATCTAGTGAGCATGGAGATCCAAAGGAATCCCAGAGGCCTATATTGAGATTATCAGAGACATGTACCACGATTCCGCTTCTATTGTTAGGACTACTGTTGGCGACACTAAACTCTTCCAGATTATAGAAGGGGTTCACAAGAGCCCGGCTCTGAGTCCATTCTTATTCAATGTAGTGCTTGTTACTGTCTCGGCTGTCCTTCAAGACCAGCCTCCATGGCTGATGATATATACCGATGACATCACTCATTGACGAGAACCGACTGATGCTGGAGCGTAAAGTAAACTCTGTAAGAATACGCTTGAGAACGGTGTTTCTTAAACAAAATGTGTCAATGACCGAAAACATGACCTGTGGCAGCTCGGACATGAGCACTATCCATATAGGTCCTAAACCGGCCGATAAGTCAGAAAAGTTGAAGTACTTTGGATCCACTGTGCAAGAGTCTGGAGGCACCGATAACGATGTCTATAGCCGAAAGAGCGCTGCCTGGGCCAAATGGTGGGAGATCACAGGTGTGGTCTGCAAGATACCGCTCAAACTCAAAGGTTTGATATATAAGAGCAACATTCAATCGGTTCGTTTATACGAGCGCAAATGCCAGTATCTTGGCACACTCAGGAGCTTCACGTCACGGAAACGAAGATGCTGAGGTGGGTGCATATTTTTTTATGAAAAAAGACATATGTCATGCTCATTTTGTCTTTTTATGAAAAAACACAAAATATATATCCCTAGCTTTCCTTGATGTTTTAGTCATTAGAAATTCCAAAGGCACAATAGGCCACACAGTATATAGAAAACTCACGCACACCAATCGTGAATCTCACCACCACCCTACATGGTTATCTACCGTTACCAAATCTTTGTTTCAGAGAGCCTACCACCTTTATGGCGCTAAACACCTAGGGGACGAGCTTAGCCAGGTGAAGAATACCCTTCATCAGAACATGCTGCCAGTTCCCCGCCAGCGTTGTCAGAAGACCAACAAGCCACCCTCAGTAGAGAGACAGCCGGCATTTCTACCATATATGAAGGGTGTTACAGACAGGATTGGCAACATCTTAAGAAGAGCTTCCATAAAAACCATATTCAAGCCTAACAAGAAAGTGAGCCAATTCTTGAGACCAGTGAAAAGTAACATTCCTTTACAGTGTGCAGGTGTATACAAACTAGACTATGACTGTGGCTTATCATCGGTCAGACAAAGAGAAGCATCGGTGTTAGGGTCAAGAAACACATCTCCGATATCAAGAATGGGCATGTATCGAAGTCAGCTGTGTGTGCATACTGTAGATAAACCCAGCCACTACATTAGGTTTGATAAACCCCAAATCCTCGCTAAGGAAAACAGATACATTCCTAGAATGATCCGCGAGGCTTTTGAAATACAATAACATCCTAATTTCAATAGAGAGGATGGCTGGAAACTTTCTACCACTTGGGACCCACTCATAAAATCATTGAAGTCTCAAATCCACCATACCAGAGGGCAAGATACTATCAGCTCATTCTGCAAGAAACAAGGGCAGTACGCGAGGCAATTAAGAAATCGTTGGCGGTAGTTTGATATAATTATTATGTCAACTGACAGACGAATGCCACCTCAGTCTACCCGTGACCACGGACTACTGCAATGTGTTCGAAACGTCGGGTTTCCAAAATGTATAATTTATACGCGATTAATCCGGTTAAAATAGTTTCATTTAAAATAGTGTGATTTAATTAATGAAAAATCTATCTTTGGAACGGTTAGAGATACAGCTCTGAGACCTAGCGCAATCGATTCAAATGGTAATATTCTTTTTTTTTAGTCTCGAACCGCCGACGATTGGGGGGCCTGACACACTTCCGGAGGATCGAACCAACTAATAACAACTACTCATATTAATTATGTGTGATAATTTTTAGCAAATATTTTCATTGTAAAGAGTAGTTTAACGTATAAGACTAGAATAATGCTTTATAACGCATTAGCTGATTCAATTATTTTATTTAGACTTAGTAGTTGTGGCAGAACTGACAAAACATACTTGAGTTACATATACCGGTTACAGGTTAGAATATTAAAAAAACATCGTCCCTTCAAAAAGCAAATTACAAGAGACTACTGAAGAAAACTTTCTCTTTAAATACTGTATAGTTATTCCCATATATGATAAAATTAAATTTACAATATTAAAAGAAAATTATATTGACTAGCAGTTTCAAAATTAAATTGGTCATAAAATTGACGTTTGTGAACTTAGCAGAGCATTGTCCAGCAGATCAAAAATAAAATGGAGTTCTCTTCGCATGCAGCTGAGTTGTATAGTTCCTCATAGGTTTTACAAATAGTTCGGGCATTTAAATATAGTAAAACCTGAAATAAATCGATTATTGAAGAGTTTTGAGTCCCATTTTTCCATCATACGTCATTGGCTCAATCAAGGAAAATATCCAAGAAGTGACAATTTATAAGGATTTCGTAGAAAAAAAACATTACAAACTTATAATTGTAGTTAATTTCATACAAAAGGAGTGCATGCACCCGCAAACCTAAGTTTGTCAACTTTTATAAATTGTGCTCCCGTCTCCCGTTAACATATAATTGAGAAATTGATACGGATCGCACGGTATGAGAGTTCGACTCACATTTGACCGTTTTTTTTAGCTTTCGGCTTTTCGGATCCTCTCGGCCTCAGCCTCTAAATATTAAAATTCTTGTATGTACTTACACTAGAGTACCTAAACGTGAAATTTAGAGGACTTATATGACAAACTGTTGTGATATATACTTTCTAACCCAATATCTATAAATGAAAGACGTAATTCAAGAAAATACGAAATATGTTTTATCGAAAATGAAATACTTATACCATTTACGTAAAAAAAGTACACTAAAAGTCCAACAAAATTATAAATAAATATTGTAATATTCAAAATAACAATAAATCTCATTTTTTTAACGTCAACCCTTTACCAATAATTAATTATTTAAGAATAAAATAATATAAACAAATCGCTGTGGAGCAGGGACAAAAGCGTGGGACGGGTTTGGGCAACACGCGGCATTGAGTTCCGCTACTCAACACATAATACCATAAAAACTCGAAAATGGATAACGGAAATGTCTTAGTGAGAAATGGAGTGTCTTAACACTACGTTCCATGGATGCTTTGCATGGAGCTAAATAAAAGGATACAATAAGTTACGAGGTTCAGTCTGCATAACAGCAAAAAAAGGCTAGAAGAAAACATTGCTGTTGTTTCCCGTCCCCGTAGCAATTTCAAAAAGTCCTGTCCTTACGAGTACTGTGAGGTAGGCTAAATCCAGCTCCGTCTATACTTTGATTGTCAGTCACTCAGTAAAAGAGGAGTAGTAGTTATATATACACATATACAGATTATAATTAATAACTTAATGCTATTTCAGAGTAAATACCGTTCAGAGTAAAAAGAAAAAATATATCAATTTTTAAATATCGTAATATTTTTAAATCATACAATCAAGATGATTCATTGCTATATATAAAATAAATCAGCTTTACGCTGTATCCCGCACACAGCAGGGTAGGCAGAGGGAACCTAGTGCTAAGACACTATGTTCCCCATTTTCTGCCGAATTCTGGAGAAATTAACGCCCCGCTTTGCCTCGACACTAGAGCGAACAAAAGGAAATATAAATTTAAGTAAATATTTCATCTCCTCGAGTGGGGATCGAACCCACATCTAGTCGGTTTTACAGTTACATTTTGCGCCCCTGCGCTACAACTGGCCTCATCGCTATATTTAGGTTTTAAATATTAAAATTTCGATATAAATCGTTTTTGGTGCAAAATGTTTCATTGTAATTTTCTTAACAAATTTGTCGTGTAAGTCTGTGATTATTATTTATCCCTAAATGACCCGATCGCTTATTTTCTTTGTCTTTTCAATAAAAAAAATAATTTTAACATTTTTAAGTGTTATTCCACACTTAGGAAAGAAAAATACTTATTTAGAAAACGTATAAAACGTATAAACTAACTACACTAAGGCATACGTTCAAACGTACGTTACGTGAGAACGTATGCCTTAGTGGTCAGAGCGCCTGGTCGGTTTCCAAAAGGCGCGGGTTCGAGTCCCACTACGTTCAAATTTTTATACGTTTTCTAAATAAGTAAAAAAAAATAACTTTAAAACACAAAAAGTCCTAAGCTCATGCACTCAATACTGCAATAACAGCTTGCTTAAAAAGTATTATACTCTGACCAATATTGAGAAAAAATCATTACCACGAGTGGAGATCCAACTCCAAATGGTCGCGCTTACAGTCACATACTTGTGCCCCTAAGCTACGACGGCCCCTACGTATTTTAAACTATATAAATTCAACTTTAACTTGGAATTTTAGAATAATAAGCAAAAGATAAATCCGCGTGTATATTATAGCCATAAATTTTGTAGAAAATTTGTTAGATGAATACCCTGATGAAATTCCGATAAGGCAAACTGGGCCCATTGTCTCACGCAACTGCCTCCTTAGGAACAGCACAAAAGACCGGCGTAACATAATTTTCACACAATTTAAATACGACCACATTAAATCAAGTAAATCATACAATATCACCTTAATCCCCTATTCCTTAATTATAATAAATACTTAATAATTAAAATATATAAAAACATACATATATGTCAGCTTCACGCTGTATCCGGGAGATAGATCGAACCTAGTGTTAAGACACTCCTTTTCCCACTTTCTGCCGAATTCTGGAGGCATATTAGGAAATTATTTTATTTCGTACGTATTTTTGAAAAGTTGAAGTGTGTGATGTATTACCTCAAATCAAGCTCTAGTTATTTAAGTCTATATAGTATACAAGAGGGCGCGCGCGGCTTCGCCCGCTTATTAGGAGTGAATTCTAAAAAAAACCACGAAACCTGTGTTCAATAAAATATTTTTAACAGTCTGAATTTAAATTTTTATAAAAATCGGTGGCAATTTAAAGATTTTTCCATATAAACTTTTAACCCCTTATTTGAACCCTTAGGGGTGAATTCTTAAAAACCATGAAACACGTGTTCAATGAAATATTTTTAAGAGTCTGAATTTCAAATTTTATAAAAATCGGTACAGATTAAAGTTATTTTCCATACAAACTTTCAACCCCTATTTCATCCCTTTAGGGTTAACATTTTTCAAATTTCCTTCTTAGTGGATGTCCAGAAAATGAAAATAAACATCTGCCCAAATTTGACGTTTCTACTATCAGCGGTTACGGCTCTGCGTGCGTCTTGCCTCAGTCAGTCAGCACAAGTCCTTTTATAAATATATATTTAGGTACATAAGGAAAAAAGTGTCCACGGGATTACCACGTCAGCGTTAAGGTTAATGTCTACTCAATTACTGGCTCAGTATTGGTTTTATTTTCATACTGTCTCTATTTTAGATAATGTGTGTGTTTGTACTATTTTGCTTGGAATCCCTCCCTCTCTAACTCGCAATTGAGCTTTTCTTTTTATTTGAATGATTGAGTTATTATTACAAGCAATCTTTTATTTTTTTATTAAATATTTTAGAGATATTTCATTCACCTTGCTTACGTAATTTCATTCACCTTGATTGCGTCATTTCAAATCATGGGACATCACCAAGACTAAGCTAATAAAAATTTCCGAGCCGATGGTAGTTTCCTGTAAGACTGACACTACAAATATTACTATGTAACTAATTGAATAAAGAATATTTTGATTTTGATTTATTATGCATAGTGTTTTTGTTATCACCACTTTAAATGATAGTTAAACACTCTGTAAAAACCTAATACAATTAAAACAAAAGAGATTTTTTCAAAAATAAAAAAAAACTTTTTTTTTTTTCAAACAAAATAATTAATAAAATTATCGTTGTAAAGAAAACGCCATTTGTCAAAAATGATGCACACAGACACAAACCTATCAAAGCGATAACGCCACACACGAGTTATTCACGAAATCGACTCCTAGGTAATGGCTGCGATATAGAATGAGAAATATCCCTTTCTCGGTCTAGAATGTTTTTTTTAACATGAAAATCGGCAGATCGGCAACGTTTAGTATTTTTGCAGTAGTATATGTTTACGTTATTGATATTTATTCGTAACTGCGTCACACGAAACATAGTATGGATAAACATCGTGAAATGAAAAAAAATCCCACGTCTAAACTGTTGAGGTACCCTGATTAATTTCTTTAGGTATAGGTTGGAAATAAAAGAAGCGCAGACGCGTCCTGTATAGGTATGATATTACCTAATATGTTTATATTATGCACATTTCTAGCAAATGTTGGTTTGTATGAAGATCTCGGCTCCCGTTATGTTTAAGAACGTAAGGAAAGGAAGAAGTTTACTTTGATTTCAATTCGTTGCGCTGCGCTAAGCTTAGCTTTAGTTAATACTGTAATTACGACGTTAGAGCACAGCAAGTGTTCTTAATGTGAGAAAACGTACTTATATAAAAATATTATTTCATTTAAGTTTTAATGCAATTATATATTTGTTGTTCGTATTCTCCTGGCTTTGGACATGCATGCATATGTAGATTTATGTGTAAAATTAAAATCAAAAATTGCGGCGTTGAATTCTGCCACTCAACACGCAATGCCTCCAGAAATCAGAGGCAAGTGGAAAACGGAGTATTTTAACACTAGGTTCCCTCTGGCTGCTGACTGCGTGAAGCTGATATATTTTATTATACATGTATTATTTTATAACTGAATTCCTCCTCCTCTTTTCTTTGTTTATACAAATATAAAATCTTAATCCATATAAGGTACTGGATTATTTTCCGTTTCTTTTATTTTTTACGTTTTAATAACAATTTCATTTATTTTGTTATTTTATTTCAGCTTCACGTTTTATCCTGCATTATAGTACGGTATAGAAGAGAAAGAAAAGACTTTAGTGTCACTCCGCTTTCTGCTTCAATTTAATAACTTGCGTGATGAATGGCAAATTACAGCACGAATATTATAATATTCATATTTAGAAATCTAAAAATGAAGAAAAGAAAATATTTGTTCCATTTGCAAGGTGTGTTCCGACGGTAATATTATTTTATGATTTACGGCTATTTATGCTTGCGCAGTGTTCAAAAGCGTGTTAAGGTTTACAAAGAGCGAGGACGCAATTTGTCACCCTTGTTTGTGCGATAATTTATGTTTACAATATAATTTATTGTTCTCATTACGATCTTATTTTTTGACGTGACAAAGGAAATTTTCTTTTCTTTACCCAAAAAATATTTTATTAAAGAATATAATGTATAATAAAATGTCAATGTTGAAAAAATATCAACCTCACTATTAAGCAAAGGGAACCTAGCGTTAAGGCATTCTATTTCCCGTTTTCCACCAAATTTTCGAAATTTCGCGTGTTAAGTGAAGGAATTGAACGCCGCGCTTTGTCTTATCCAAATCAAGAAAATAAAAATATAAAATAATTAATTTCCCCTAGTTGAAACCGAATCCACAACCATTGCGCTTACAGTCACACGCTTGTGTTATTACGGCACAATAATCTCAAATGAAACAAACATCCTAAATATCATTTAAAATTCCATTTGAGTGAAACAGCAACAAAATGTCAATTTTAATTTTATTAATCTACAAAGCGGCGGTGGCCAAAAGCTCATTAAGCTAGATCCGCGAATATTTGCACAACGTTTACTACACACGTTGTCATATATTTATTATAATGGAAATTAATAGAAATATGTTTTTATTATAAATATATGTAGGAGATTGCTCATCGCAAAGGACTTTTACTGGACCTGTGGGCTCCATTGTGGGTTAATGCAAGCAGAAATAACGTAGCAGATTCGTGACACTAGTCCTTTCCTTTCCGAAAACATCAGAAGAATGCCTCATCGATCAACGATCGTCAACTTCCTCCTTCTTTTCAAAATCAAACCTTGTCCTCACGCATCACGACTCTACTCAAGGCGTAAGCCTCCACGTTATTGGTCAAATT
>JAATLQ010031144.1:31564-41934 GCA_013421005.1 Heliconius erato x Heliconius himera | reverse complement strand
AAAGCACTGTATTCTCTCCCCCTTTCATCCTCCTTGGTGCTTCCCCACCATTGGCTCCAGGCATTTACATCCCCGGCCACTATTAAGTTATTTGTGTTAAGTTTCTCGCATGAGTTCTTTATTCTATTTATATACGGATGGATGTCTTTGTCTCCCTCCAAATATATAGACACAGCTCCAAAAGTTAGCTTTCCAGCTACTACCTTAACTGCAACCTCCGTCTCGGTGACCAGCTGGGGATCATGGATGACCTTCAACTGATTTCCAAAGACAATAATTGCAGCAATATGTATTATATTAATTATGTAGTTTTTAAGTAGAGTTATAAAACAAGTAAACTGGTGATAGGGAATAATAGGCTTTTTATTTTATTTTTATTTTTTAACAGTCTTCACAAAATAGAAAATTTATATATATTCAATGATTTTTATAAATTCCAGGTAAAGTTTCACAAAGACAAACCAGAAATCCTAGCAACAGGTTCCATAGATGGACTACTAAATGTTTACAACATTTTAGAGCCAACGGAAGACGATGCACTGACTTATTCACTTAATATAGAAAATTCTGTGGAAAAAATATCTTGGTTGAACGATAACAAAGTGAGTGTTATAACTCAATCCAACGATCTACAAATATGGGGTATTTCTTCGGGCGACATGATCAAGAAATATACAAGAGACAAAATTGCTAGAAGTATAAAGGTAATTTGTATATTTTGTTAGGGCTGTATCCCCCATATAGCAGGGTAGGCAGAGAAAACCTGGTTTTAAGTTGCCATGTATATTTACAAATCATGCTGATTGGCGGAACTCAACGCCGCACAAAATGTAAAAAAAAATGTGTGTGTAAGATTTTTTTGTTCAATTGTATAATTTTATAACAATTTAATTTTATGACTTTAGTAGTATAATATAAGCGCCATTCTAGCATAGTGTGACAATGTGTTACTGTAAGAGCGATGGTTGTGTGTTTGTATCCCACTTGAGGGTGTAAAAATGTTCCTTTTCTCATTTTGTTAATATACAATATTCAGCTCCACTACTCAACGCCCAATATCTTGGTAACTAAGGGGTGCATGGGGAAAGGAGTGTCTTAACACTAGCTTCCCTACCACATGCTTGAATAATTGTGAATCTAAAAAATTTTTTAATATCAATATAAATGTTTACAGAGACTAAGAGATGACGACTGCTATTTAGTAGATGCGTACACTTCAGAAGAAGATAAGACTGTTATACTTGCAGGATCGTACGGCGGTGAGGGGTGAGTTTATATAATATAATAGAATATTTATTCGGTCCAAGTGTTGTAACCGAACACTGCAACATAGCCTCTGACACTGCCGGCGCTAATATTGTGAGGCAGTGCCTGTTCGGAGCGCGTACTGTCCGGTAGCATTTATTAGTAACTAGAGGGCGCGCGCGGCTTCGCCCGCTTATTATTAGGGAATCCAAAAGAAACCACGAAACACGTGTTCAATAAAATATTTTTAACAGTCTGAATTTAATTTTTTATAAAAATCGGTGGCAATTTAAAGATTTTTCCATATAAACTTTCAACCCCTTATTTGAACCCTTAGGGCGTGAATTCTTAAAAACCATGAAACACGTGTTCAATGAAATATTTTTAAGATTCTGAATTTCAAATTTTATTAAAATGGGTGCAGATCAAAATTTTTTTCCATACAAACTTTCAACCCCTATTTCATCCCTTTAGGGTTAAAATTTTTCAAATTCCCTTCTTAGTGGATGTCCAGAATATGAAAATAAACATCTGCCCAAATTTCACGTTTCTACCATCAGCGGTTACGGCTGTGCGTGCGTCTTACCTCAGTCAGTCAGCACAAGTCCTTTTATATATATAGATAATAACAATAATATAATAATAATGGAAAACTATTTTATTATCAACTCGCCAATCTCCAGCTAAATATTGTAGGCCACGTTCCCTACAATATTAAAGCGGCACCTAAATTTATTAGGGATTAGGAATATCTGCATGGTGGTGGAAACCATGCAAATATTAATACATTTCTTATATTGTTCCCAAGAAAGTAGAGCTTTTTAATTTTAAAGTTAGGTACCATTATGTACTTTTTGCATCTCATTTATTTTATTTAATAACTGTCAAAGTCACCATCAGGAAATTTAATATGATACAATGATCAATACATACCAGTGTTGTTTAAGAAACATTTTTAAGTTTTATAAAATAATGAAGGCCGGTTGTGGCCAGCCGTGGCGCAGCGGCACGAAGTGTGACTGTAAAATTGACTGGTTGTGGGTTCGATCCCCAATCGAGGAGATGAAATATTTACTTAAATTTATATTTCTTCGCTCTGGTGTTGAGGCAAAGCGCGGCGTTGAGGTCGCCACTCAACACGCAATGATTCCAGAATTCGACAGAAAGTGGGGAACAGAGTGTCTTAATACTAGGTTCCGTGCTGTGTGCGGGATACAGCGTGAAGCTAAAAAAAATAAAACACGAGTCTGGCTGCCACGGGCTCTTTAAGATGATTGTAACAATATATTGAGAAATATCATTATTTACAGACACGTCCTGAGATCAGTTACTGAGTCCGGAAAAAAACTACTACCGACTACCAACTTTGTAAAAAACAAGCAGATTGTTAGATGTTCAGCACGCGTAGAAAAAGTATGTACACACTAAAATACACATCTTATTGAAATAATTAAATTCCCCGTCTGGAAATCGAACCCACAACCATTATGTTCACAATAAAACACTGTCCCACTATATGAATAAATATAAATTAAAAAAAATAATAAGATATAAATAAATATAAATTTAAAAAATATTACTTTAACAATTTAATTGAGTTTGTCTTGGCGCAGGGGCTCAAGCGTTTGACGCAATATGTATATTTTCATTTCCTTGCTCTTGTAACGAACCAAAATGTGGAATTTACGGAACAGAATCATGGGCATATATGGGCTACAGATATATTCTGGGCGCCTGGACTAAAGCTTTGAATAGATATGTTTGTGTGAAAGATTTTTTTTACACTTATTTAGATAATCCAAATAAGTATTTTTCTTTCCTAAGTGTCGATTAACACTTTAAAAAATGTTAAAAAATATATTTTTGGGGACAATTTTTTTATAAATCAAATGTCTGGAATTGGCACCAGAATATTCTAGCTAAGCTGGACACGCCCCTCCTCGCTGCTTCGAATCCTACGCCCATGAACAGAAGTGTTTTAAGGGTAAATGAATTGCTTTAACACTAGCTGTAAAGAAATAAAAATAATTATTTTACCCAAGTGTGAATCGAACCCACATTAGTCGCGGTTACAGTTGATTTATGATATTATTATACATTTTCTTTTGCGTTTCAGGAGAACTTACTAATAACTGGCGGAGAATCTGGACTCATCTCCGTGTGGAATGCGGAGAGACAGGACACTGACACTGAGAATGACGTGTCCAAGAAAATTAAATCATCCCTCCAGTTACAAGATGTTAGACATAAACCTTATTGATTTCCGATATGCTGTTTTATTTGACTTATTTCCTTTGTAATATTTTTACCTTTACGGTGTCCTCCGTACATAGCAGAGTAGAGAGAGGGGACTTAGTGTTAAGACACTCCGCTTCCCATGACGACACTTCCGTTCCCCACTTTCCGCCGAATTCTTGATGCAATGAGTTTTGAGTGGCGGAACGCCGCGCTTGGACCTTGTCACCAGATGAAACCAATAAATATTGTATTCTCACCGAGTGGGAATCGAATGCACAACTATCGCCACTGCGCGCCGACGCCGTGTTTTGTACACATTTAATTATTGCTGGAAAATAGAAATCCTTTTAAATAATCTAAAATCAAACTTAGTAGACTTTAAAGTATTTTTCAGTGAAAAAACATATTTGAAAAAAAATCAGCTTCACGCTGTATCCCGCACACAGCAGGGTAGGCAGAGGGAACCTAGTGTTAAGACACTCCGTTCCCCACTTTCTGCCGATTTCTGGAGGCATTGCGTGGCAGTACTCAACGCCGCGCTTAACCTCGACACCAGAGCGAAGAAATGGAAATATAAATTTAAGTAAATATTTCATCTCCTCGAGTGGGGATCGAACCCACAACCAGTCGGTTTTTACAGTCACACCTCGTGCCACTGCGCCACCACTGGCCACACAAAAAACATATTTAATACACAAAATGTAATTCGAACGGAGTTGAAATCAAAATTCGAACATTTATGATTTCTAAACCAGTGTTCAACTAGTTATAATCATAAATCATACTATCTATTAACTGTTTTTGACGTAATAACGCCTTATAAATAGATGGTCGTCGGCGGCACGCACGATAAAGCTCCACTTGAACCGAGTGTGGGACAAATATAGAGAGGCATGGCCTGAGCTTGGTTTGGCTTGTGACGCATCTATCCATTCATTATTACTAATAATTAAAATAAAAATAAATCAGCTTCACACTGTATCCCGCACACAGCAGGGTAGGCAGAGGGAACCTAGTGTTAAGACACTCCGTTCCCCACTTTCTGCCGAATTTTGTTGGCATTGCGTGTTGAGTGGCAGAACTCGACGCCGCGCTTAACCTCTACACCAGAGTGAAGAATATTTTTGAATTTAATTAAATATTTCATCTCCTCGAGTGGGGATTTAACCCACAACCAGTCAGTTTTATAGTCACACTTCGTGCCGCTGCGCCACGACTGGCCTCAAGGTAATAGTTCAAACTTCAAATTCAAATTCCACTGGAGAAATGTTCCTTCGCTACCAGGCCAGTAACAAGAACTATATGTAAGTAATAGAAATAATAACAAAACAGCTATTCACATAATTATTTATTAATTATAGCACATCATTTCCCAAAATAATAATAATTATTATAATAGTACATAGTAAAAAATAACACAAAACAAAAAACTAGACGCTGTATTCAGCCATCATAATAAAAAGATAAAAATACATTTAAAATATAAGATTTTAAATAAATTTAATAATAAGTGATTTAAAATAACTTTTTCAGGTGAATAAAAAAACTATATTTAAAATAATTGTACTCTACTATAATCTCTGAAGCTTTTTAAATATTAAATAAAATTTCACTAATATTCGATTTATTTAATAATTCTTAAAATAATATTTTTCTCGAAATAATAATTTTTCTATTCGAGTTTTTAACTAAAAAAAAAACTTTTTTTTAATAATTTAATCTTGTCATGTATAATCATGTATGTCTTAAATTCTTTATAAAGTTTATAATAAGTGGAAGTAACAGATTTTTTTTATTAAATTACTATTAATTAAAATTCAATAATAATAATTTAATTCAATTCAATTTTTATCACAATAAAATAAAAAGAAATCAAAGCCAAAAAGAAAAAAATATTGGACATTTAAATACTACACAATTTATTTATCTAAAACTAAAATGGAGTTATCGATTGTATTAATTTTTATAATATTTAGTATAAAAATATAATATCCATCTTTGGCGCGTCCAAAGCGATTTTCTATAATTCATTTTCGAGTGGCATCATTTAGGCGACAGGAACATGATGAGTCTGAAACATACATTTTTTTTATTTAGTACTAAAAGTGTAATTGTTATACCTTTATATTTACACGCTGTATTCCGCAAATAGTAGGGAGAGCAGAGGGAATTTTATGTTAAGATAGTTCGGTCCATACGCACCACTATGTGTTTGACATAATGAGGGACGGAATTAAAAAGTAGGTAAGGTAATTGATATAATTAATTTATTCAAGTGAGAACCGAACCCATCATCGTCGCGCTTATAGCAAACACTGTGCCGCTGCGTTAACAATGTAAGCAAAAGAATTTGTAGAGTTAAGATTATTTGAATATTACGTTAGATCATTGAATTATTGTAAAAATGATGATTTTTACGTTGTTTTTAGATTTAAAAGATTTGGTTCGATGAATAATTGAACATGTGCGACCTGAAGTGTATGGCCTTGTTGGCGAGCAGCACGTCGACGTCGGCGGCGGCGAGCGGCAGCGGCGCGGCGGGCGCGGCGTCCTCCTCGCAGAAGCGGTGCGCGCGCACTGCCGGCGCCAGCGCCGCGTCGCCGTGCGGCCCGCGCGCCGCCACCCACCACACGCTCTGCGCCTGCGCCGGCTTGCTCTTCAGCACCAGCTGCGGTTATTTATTTATTTATTTACACTTTATTGTGCACAATTACTTATTAGAGACAAAAGGGTATGAAAAAAAAAACAACAAAGATAAAACAATTGACACACAAAAGCGGTCTTATCGCTAATCAGCGATTTCTACCAGACAACCTTTGGGTTAGGAGCAACTATTTTTTTTATTTTTTTAAACATTTTTTAAAAATTTCGACGTAGCTTGGCGAGAACGTATGGCTTAGTGGTCAGAGCGCCTGGTCGGTTTCCAGGAGGCGCGAGTTCGAGTCCCGCTGCGTTCAAATTTTTATACGTTTTCTAAATAAGTAAATATTGCACTATGTTGGAATATACTTTTTATGGTCGTCAATCATAAGGCTAAGTCTTATTGTGTGAGACACAAGACAGTAAGCTAAAAAGGCAACTCTTGAGCTTATGGATAATTACTGTAGAATGTTAAAAAAACTCTTTTCAATCAATTATGTACTTTACAAATTCAGGTAATATTAATCATTTGAAACCATTTAATTCTCTAACATTTACAACTCAAATATGTTTCATGTAAAATGGCTGAAATTTAAAAACATTTCAATGTAAATTTATCTAAAACCACAAAACTTTAGGCACAAACAATATTATTTTCAATGACATTTGAAAAACATGAGTTTAAACACACAACATAACAGAGGTAACTTGTTAACTTACCTGATAAGTAATCTCTCTTTGGGAGGACTGTGTGGGATCTCTCTGGTTCTTGTTGACGAAGGCCTTCACCACCCACTGCTGCCCGAAAGAGGAGAACCGTGACGACTCATAGTACAGCTTGTGCAGTTCCTCCGTACGATACGGTTTCAGCTGCAAGTCTGTGTACAAATCGTAGTAAATTTATTTTCTATTAGGGATTAATTGGAAATATTAAGTCACAAGCTGTGGAAGACAAACAGTGAACTGGTGAAACGTAATGGGGGATAATCGGACGTACTCAAAAATAATTATACCTTTTACTTCTCTTACCATTGAAGTAAAAGAAGGACGCTGATAAATGAGGAACACTCCGTGGCGAATTTACCAACTGGCTGAGTGGCGGCAAAATTTAGGAAGAAATATTTTTGATACCTTATAGACGATCACGAGGAAGATTTCTGGTTTAGCTAAACTTCATTTTTTTACACTGTCCATACCGTTGAAGGTGATCTTCTCGTAGGACAGCAGGTCCAGCAGGTGCGCGTAGAGCTGCAGGCGCTCGGCGGCGTCGCGCTCGCGCTGGCGCAGCAGCTCCACGAGCTCGTGCGCGGGGCGGCGCGGGTGCGCGCACGCCGCCTCGTGCGCCGCCGCCGCGCGCGCCGCGCCGCGCCAGCCGCAGCCCACCACCGCGTAGCGGCACACGGTGCTCCTGCCGTTATATGTACTTGAACCCAGGTTGTCGGTTCCAAAAGGTAATAAGAAACCGATTGAAAGTATGTAACATACATAAGTGGAAACTAAATTGGAGAGAAACACTGGCGTCAAAAATTAATGGATGAAATAAAAAGCAAGGAAATTACGTTTCATATAATCTATAGACAAGAAACACTGAATAACTTTGCTTTTCTAAGCTTGACATTTACATATACAAAAATTTTAATATTGGTTACTCGACCAAATTAAACTACCATTGCCTTATCTAACATGGAAATAATAAAGAAAACACACCTTTGTTTACAAGAATTTCATACAACGTAGTTGCTAAGATAAAAGTTACGTAAATCGATTTCATAGAATGTCGATACTGTACTCTTGGGTCGTTAGTTCGGTTCGCATTATGCCATCACATTAGGAAGCAAGTATGACATCATTAGTACCAGTTAATTACTTTATCACTAAACTGATTTTAAATTGTTATATTATAATAATCTTTCGTTTCTAAAATATAAGTTGTTAGGTATTCACACACAAATTATTTATATTCATTCATGCTTGTTCTATATATTAATAAATAAATATTTTATTTAAATAACCACACCACGTATATTTACATAATTCTATGTTAATCTAATGTTTTTTTTATATAAAAACTAATTTTACTTATACCTATGTACACATACACAGTGCTTTACAAAAATTAATCTTATTATTATAAATTAAATTTATTTAAAATTTATATAAAAAATGGCATTATCTTCTAAGCTAAGCATATTATATTTTAGTTTAGAAAATATCTTGAGTGAATTAAATGAATTTATGTATTTATTATCTGTAGATAGGTAGATCATTATTATGAAATTTTAAATACAGAAATATCCCCAATATTTTTATAATTTACATTATTTAACATTAAGACAAAATCCGCGCGCGCTTTATAAAAAATATAAGCCCATATAGTACATAAGGTAAGTTTTAAGTCAACCGCGAACGCACCTGCTGTACCTACGGCGTTTAACCGCGGGGTCGGGGAGGAGGTAAGCCCTCCGCAGGGCGTTCAGCAGGAGGCAGTACACAGTGGACACAATGCGAACCAAACCACCCAATATGTTACCCCGCCGGGACTCTACTACCATTTGGGAAAACTTGTAAACCCTGAGGATTGAACTTACCATCAGTTTTTAGCTTTCTAACCAACTTACTTTTATGACGTTATTTGAAATAACAATCTACTATAATTTATATGTACATTATACATATGTATATAGAGACAAAACGCGGCGTTAGGTTCTTCCACTCAAGATACAATGTCTCGAAAATTGGGTGGTGCATGGGGAACTGAACAATTTGTTACCTCTGCATATCCTGGTATCAGGGATAAAGATAATAATATATGTGGTTATTAAAAGAGCCTTACAATATTATAAAAATGAACATTTTATTTAGAAATAATAAAAAAAGAGTAATAACTTCAAAAAGTATGGTTGGTATCATAATTAAGTAATAAATATACTTTTCATTTGAAAAATTTGAAATATTTCATCATGCTATTGACTTGTTGTTTTGTGATTGTCACTGCTGGCAAGAGGTCAGGGGTTATATTCCGAACTGACCAATATTTGTTTAAGTATCCATAAGATTTCCACTACAAAGAATAATTATATTTAAAATAAAACTATTTTATCCTTTTCAGTAAGAATCTCGGTCATTCACTCAAACACAATGCCATCAAATACGGAAAAAAGTTCAAAGTATTTAAATTCCCTGCCTATTCTGCTAGATGGTGAAATGTAAACTAAAAAAAATTATCACAACATACCTATCCTCACACACTGTCTCTTCATGATGCTGAACAGAATGACGTGGGAAGACCCTGGTACAGTGTCTGCATTCTACAGGCAATTCTGACACAGTCTTTTCCACAGCCAAGTTCCGGCAGGCCGAGACCTTGGATATTTCCACTCTGCAGTTGGGGCAGGTAGCGCTTTCGTCACGAAGACGAGCATCGGCCAGGAGATGGTGGAAGCAAGGCGCACACATTAAATGTCCATTGCTACACTGCAAATTTATTCAAATTGACTTTAGTTATGGAAAAAATATTATGTATAAGTTTTGAATACTCTATAGTATTCCATCACAGTACTGTTTACTTGAAAATTTTACTATAAAGAGTTGAAAGTAAATACTTCATGATTTTTTTTCCAAATTAAAAAAAATATAATAAAATTAAACACAATTCTATCATAATAAAATGAGCAGTAATATTTTCAATAATCATCATATCTTTAATGTATTGTGTTTACAATCTTTACATCATATTGAAACTACTAAAACTTTAATTATGGCAAATTTAAATATAATGTTTTTTTTATTAAAGACAACAAATTTAAAAATCATATTTTCAAAAAAATATGCTGTCATAGCTGAATAAAGCTACCAGTAAACAGTAAAAGTTGATATTTAGATGGAATTAGACACGTTAAAATATTTTTTATTTTTCTTTATTCTACCTGAGCTGCTCATGTTGATTCTGAAATAAAAGTATAGTTCAACATATTAAATAATTTCGATATTTATTATCAATACAAATTGTATCATAAGTAATAAGTGGTAAACAACTGTTATAAAAAAAAATTGCTAAAAATAATAAAAATGATTAAAAAATTGAAATGAAATATTTTGTTTGATTTAGTTCTGTTAATTTCAAAAACTTAAACATTACTTTTTGAATTGTTCAAAAAATTTAGAAATTTTAATCTTAATAGTGGAGCGGGGAGAGGGTCAACTAAGGTGATTCAAAGAAAGAACTACATCTCACAAATAAATATTTA
>JAATLQ010031144.1:0-31554 GCA_013421005.1 Heliconius erato x Heliconius himera | reverse complement strand
AAAAACTACAAAAATACACATACTACAAAATATAATTAATATCGAGATCGTACAGACTAGAGACTAATATACAATATCACAGAACAGAATAACTTAACCATACAGAGTCCAGCCACTTAACACTTAATAAGTACATGGGAGTTTATGGTTTCAACGTAAATGGCGACATCATAAGAAATAACGGAGTAAATTCGGCGACAATATTACAAATAAGAAATAAAATTATAATTACACGACTAAAAAAGAATGTTTTACATAATAGTCAAATTATGGCGTCGACACTCAAACGTGACGGTCGAGTCGAATGTCGATGCAATGTTATATTTCAATTGTTGTGTAACTTAAAAGAGGCATTGCGAAAGTAAAAGTACTTTATCAACGTCTTGTTATTATTAAACTAAGAGTGTTAATAAAAAATTAGAAACAGCAGATATTTCAATGTGTAAATATCGGCTGTTGTCCAAATACCTGGTAGACGGCCGCCTGGGGCAGATCGAGACAAACTGCGCAGCACAGAATGCCCCCCAGTCTGTGCTCCAGCTTGTCGCTCTGTTCATTTTCTATTACCGTTTTGCGTTTTTTAGGCGAGGGCCCCTCATCCTCTGTCGTGTCCACTACCCCGCCCTCGACATTCTCGCTAGATGAGGGGATCGCCTCGCCTTCGGGAGCCTCGGACATTGTATGAAGTTGGAAAAAAGTAAAATATAATGTGAATTGAACTAAAGTCACCGTCAGTGTGTCAAAACGTAGATAAACAATGTTCGTCCGCGAACAAAGGTTTGTTGTGTTTATATAGTTACCCCTCACCTCTCATCAACGAAGAGCAGTGCTGCCAACGTAAACATAAAATCGATTAAATGTAAGTCGATTATTTGAAACAAGAACGTTGTATTTATATAATTGGTGATAATAGTTTAAAAATATTAATAATTTTTTTAAACAGAGGTCGTTGTGGCTCAGTGGCATGGCAAAGCACGGCGATGGTTCTGCCACTTAATTCCCAATGCCTTGGGAATTTGCCAAGGCGTAGCAAAGGAAATGTCATAGCTTTCCTAGGCTTAGCCTTCTATACGCGGGTTACAGCATACAGCTAAAAAAAATGTTTTTTTATATGCTATGAGGATCAAAATACAAAGCAATATTTACAAAATGGTCTTCATTTATCATGTCGAATAAGAAGTCGATTACGGGTGTTTTTAAGTTTTTTCCATAGTTGCACACCCACCCACAAATGATAAAGAAAAAAACTAGTCTTAAAGTACTACCTTTTTTCTTCGGAATTTACTTTACCCATCACTCGACATACAAGGTGTATGTCGAGTGATGGGTCTAAGCACTGCATTTTAACCACCAGTTACCACAACAAGGATAAAAAATTATTCATTCCTCTGATTAAAAATCAAACAGTGCTTGTAGTCTTTTTAATATTTTTAGGCTCACACTGTATCTCACAATAGGAGGGTAGAAAGGGTACCTGGGAATCTAGTGTTAAGACACTCCAATCCCATTATGACGCTTTCATTCACCACTGTCCACCCAATTTTGGAGGTATTGCATATTCAGTGGCGGAAATCTACGCCATGTTTTGCCTCATTACTAGAAAATATTAAATATTTCATTTTCTCAAGTGGGAATCGAACCCACAACCTGTCACATTTACAGTGGCACACTTGTGCTCCTGCGCCAAGATTGGCCTCCAACTAAATAAATATTTTATGTTGAAAATATATAAAATAATAAAAAAATATTGTTTTTGTATTATTATTTATACAATATGATGTCAAATTAGTTTATTTGTCAGTCTTAGATTTATGTCATATTTTAGGTTTCTTGGCTATTGATCCAAATGCTGATATGACAGTCCCTTTAGTTCCTGTGACATTACTGGTGAGAGGCTGCTGCAGAAGTCCTGGTTGTTTAATACTTGGTTTTGATGCTACATTGGGTGCTGCTTGATCCCATTTTGATTTTCGTTTTTTATCATCGTCACTGTCAGATTTTTTCGCCACCCCTGATATAAAATCAATTTTAGATAGTTTATCCTTTCGTTCCTTCTCTCTCTTTTCCATTTCTAATTTTTGAATTCTTGCCAACTCATCGTAATATGATTCTTTACCCCATTTTAATGGATCATATATTTCTGGGGGATAGTTAGTGTCTAACTCATTTATATCACAAAACTGAATTAATTTCTCATAAATACTAGGATTTCTAAAGTTTTTCTTATCTTGAATGATTCTATTCATATCAACCCCCTCAGTCATCATTCTATTGTAGAATTTTGCGATAGATTCTTGTAATTCTTTTGGACATTTACCAGATGGCTCTGGAGGAATGAGAGCACCATCTTCAGAGTCATCATGATCAGAACGAGGAATTGCTTCATCTGTATCTGTTTCCATTGACAGTCTTCGCATATCGTCTTGATTTTCAGCATTCGGTGAAAGTAGTTCTTCATCTGATACAATTGTGTCATCAACATAAGAAACTAGCTGTCGTTTAGGAGAAACAGGGGCCGATGCTGATTGCTTCGTTTCATCAATGTTCTTAGGACTAGTTGGCAATGACTGTGTGGTGATACTTGAGTCCTCCTTCTCTGGCGTCTGTTGCCCTTCTTCCATATCTTCTTCACCTTCTGAGTCTGTATATGTTGCAGTAAGAGAAGCTAACGCTTGCGAAGTCATTTTTACGAATTTATTTACAGAGATAATTAAAAAATCTAAATATTTAAATAATTAAATAATTAATACTTTTAATATTATTAATATCTAATATTTCTATTAGTAATTGGCGTAAGAACTGTTTTTATAGGTTATTTTACTTTCCAAATGTCAATAATTGTCACAAATGTTTGGATGATGCTGTCAAATTATTTTTTAATTTCCATTTTACGTAATCTAAGAACTCAAAAATTAAATTTAGTTTTAATACTTAAGTATTATAATTCTCTTAAATAATAAAAATTTGCTTGAAAAAATGATATTCATGATATTTAAATTTAAAAATAAAACTTGTAAGATATGCAAGATTTTCTTAAAGTATTGATAAAACTATGGCGTAAGATACTGCAGAATGAATCGCATTGCTGCAGTGTAGTCTGTCAAAAATATATGAAAATTCGTACTAAATGACATTTCTCGGTTGACGAGTGACGATGGGGTGTTGGAGGTCGTAAACGTGAACTACATCCCAGCCTGCGAATTGTGTACACATTACAATATGAACTGAGAACTATTAAGATTTCCGCCACCTTGGCTTCTTATCAATAGGTAAAGTGAGCATGGCGACTCAACCGAGCGATAACACGGAGTTTCCGCCAGAGATTATTCTGAAGCCCTTAGCCTTAATCGGGCTCTCAGGACTGGACACTGTAAACAATGCCGTACATAAAACTATTTGGGATGCATTCTCCAATAACAGACGGCCAGACCGTGCTTCTGTAAAATTTAAGTTGTTGAACAACACGTTCGAGTTCCCAGTAGTTAAGCCCAAACGAAACTCCTACGAGTGGTACATACCGAAGGGAATATTGAAGAAAAACTGGATTCAGAAACGCGTTTCGTTGATACCTGCCGTGGTCGTTATATTTTATGATATGGAATGGAATGATCCCCAGTGGAACGAGAAGATTATAGAATGTGCCTCGAGAGTGCAGTCGATCCGCGCAGCGGTCGAGGGACACGCCACTAAAGTAGCAGTTGTAGTTGTTCAGAGTGGACTTTCCCCACCCCCTTCGGAGTACATGCTGGGAGCAGAGAGAGCTCAGGCACTTTGCTCAGCCTGTGAAATACAATCTAAGTCACTGTTTGTCCTGCCCCACAGTGAGCACTTGATGGGATACATAATAAGACTTGAAAATGCCTTTTATGATATTGCTCAGAACTACTACCATCATGAGACAAAGAGCATCAAACAGCATAGAGACCATTTAAATAAGACAACCCACCAGTATCTGTTTGTAAGACATCAGTTTAAACTGGGCTTTCTTAATGAATTGAAGCAGGACCTAAGCACAGCTCACAAACACTATTTGCATGCATACAATAACTTATACGAGACCAGGCAAGTTGAAACTAATATGCATGAAATAAGAACTGTGGCTGGATACATCAATTATAAACTTTGTAAATTATTGTTTGCATTAAATTTAGCAAGAGATGCCATAGCACAACTTAAATCTCATATAGAGCGCTTTAAAAATAGAATTGGATCTACTGAGCTTCTCTTTGAACATTATGCGTGGATAGCAAGGCAGTATAGTGCATTTGGTGAATTATTTGATGAAGCAATTAGACTTGGGCTTCCAGGGATACAATCTCAACATCCAGGCTTTTATTATCAACATGCAGCCCAATTCACAGTCAAGAGAAGACAAGCTATGAGGTCTGTGTGTTATGAGGCCTTGCAGTATCCACCACCTCCTGACCCATTAGAGGGTATAGTTGAATTTTATGGTCAAAGACCCTGGAGACCAGGTAGACTTAGTGCCGATCCCCATGATCCTCAAAAAGAACAGGCAGCTATCCTGGCGTTGCAGTATAACGAAAGAGTATTTAATCATTCAGCTATGATAATAAGCTTTTTAGGTAGTGCAATATCTCAATTTAAAACATTCCATTCACCTAGGATGAGAAAACAATTAGTTGTTGAAATGGCAAATGAATATTACTACTGTGCAGATTATGGTAAAGCTCTCACATTATTAAGTCACATGCTTTGGGATTATAGAAGAGAAAAATGGTGGTTCTTAGCCTCACATGTCCTGAATCGTGCCTTACAATGTGCGTACCTGTCTGCTAAGATACAAGACTATGTTCAGCTCTCTGTAGAGGCACTGTCAAAACATATACAAGTGCCAAATAATGATAGGGACAGGATATTTAGAAATATTATGTCAGTTCTTCATCTTAACATTCCAGCTCCAGAACCTGACCTGCCAGCCTCTTCTCAAAGCAAAGCCCTGGAGCTGTGGCAAATGGCAATAGAAAAGGAACCACTCACAGTAAACATTGACATGGTTAATATAACTAGTTTCATAGAAGTAAAAATAAAATTTAAACAACCAAAGTATAGAATGGATGAAATAGTTGAAGTAGAACTTTTTGTGCGCCTTACTTATGACACAATCCTAGAGCTCAAAGCTGCATATTTAACAATATCAAGTAAAACTGAAGCTATTGAAATACCAATAACTGATAAAGATAGCTCCACCTTAAAATTGGAAGGTTGTAAAGTAAAAAGATTTTTGTGTCAATTCAAACCAAACCCTCACGACAGTGGTTCAGAATTAAACATTAAATATGTGTCATTTATCTTAGATGCTGATAGGAGAAGAAAGATTATTATGAACTTTAAAGTAGAAGAAAATAAAGCATCAGAGCCCACAGTCCACCCAGAGCTGCTGCATTTTATACTCAGTCCTAAAACTGATTATGAATTTGATTGTATTGTACCTTTAATAACAACAAGTGTAACAAGCCGAGAATGCAGGTTGTCTTTAGCAATTGATAATGCAGTGCCAGCACTGCAAGGTGAATGGTTCCCGACCACCTTCACCATAACAAATAATGAGGAGAGCTTAGTATCAGATATGACAATAGTTCTTACACTTTTGAGTTCCCCTGACAATCCCAACCCTGAGTCAGTTACAGACTTGAGTTTCAAGCAAGGAGAGCCACAGACACAGCCATTAAAAATTGTTGTGGGAAATTTAGACAAACAATCAACTTATTCTAATACTTTTTTTCTTAAAACCAATAGAACAGCCACGGCAACTGTGCAGATAAAAGTATCTTACCACATTGATATCCATGATATTCCTAAACTTGAATGTGTAAAAGATTTTACTACAAAAATAGCAGTCGTCAAACCATTTGAAGTGTCTACTATCTTTGTAGCTATGAATTTTAAATCTATCACAAAGTGTTTTGTGGATGATCCTTTCATAGTTATGCCTCAAATAAAAATTCTAAGCCCTTGGGATTTACTAATATTTAACACAGAGTTAGAAACCATAGAATGTTTTAAATATACAGACAAGCAAAAACCATCTTCGTGTATAACTAATTTGCAAGTTTCTGAAAAAAATATTGCATCCGATGCTATATGTATACAAGCTCAGTACAAGCCAAAAGATCCACCGACCAGGGTGGGGCTGTATAACATTATGTGGAAACGAAAAAGTAATGTTGATGGCCAATGCGTAATGAGCAGTACTGCCTTATCTGGGATTCCTATAGATGACTGTCCTATTACAATTGAAGTCAATTACCCAGAGGTTGTGGACTTGCAGACATCTGTTCCTTTAAAATGTACATTAATAGGGAACACCAACACTCCCATAAGACTCAGCCTCAGTGTGGAGGGATCTGATGCCTATATGTTTTCAGGGTACAAAAAGTTTTCTGTGACAGTCCCGCCCAAAGATAAAGTTCAGCTTTGTTATAACATTCACCCATTGCTTGCGGGAAACACTGTTCCACCCAGAATTAAGGCAACAGTTCTAGGAGATAACTCCAGACAAGAAGTCATAAAAGAGATGTTTGATAAAATCTTCCCCCAAAATATATTTGTAATGCCTAAATATAATAAATAATAATATATGAAAATTGTTAATTATTCAGATTGAGATTTGTAAATAGATGAACAAATATGTAATTATATTGTAGTTACCTTGTAATTATGTTTAGAATAAATTCAGTTAATTGTTTTTATGTCTGTTTTGTTAACAGAAGGTATTAAAGTTCTTATTGAAATATTAAACAGTATATTATTTTAAAGTAATCTTTATTTATTATTACAAAATGATACATTTAATCTTTACGGAGTTCAAATTTCTCTTCTTGAATGCCACTTGCAGTAATTATTAAAATATAGATGCTATCTCCAGTGTAAATGTCACGTTCTGCTGCACTGATGAACACATCTTTTACAAGAGCCAGGGCTTTGTCTTTAGGAATGGGTGCTTCCGTTACATTTTGCATATTTTTTAACCCAATTTGATTATCGAGTAGGGGTTGTAAAAGAGCTCCAGCAGAACCTCCAGCGCGGTAGTTAGATCTTTCACAGTGACCGATTGGATCGTAGCTGTATACGCATCCCCTTCCGTCAGCATCCAAGCCAGCTAGAACATTCGATATATAATAAGGAAAGAACCTCTTGTAGTACAGCATAGTCGACAGCATCTGAGCAACGGCGGGGGTCGTCATAGATTTATTGTGTTCATGTTCATACATTTGGAGCCTTGCCTGCAGCAGTCGAGTCAGTGTGAGCGTGTCGCACCAACACCCCGTGGCGCCGAGGACAGTTTTGTCTGATAGTTTGAAAAGCTTCTTCTGTTCCCTCGTATAAATGGAGAAACCAGTACTGAGACGTGTGTCAGCTCCGATCACGGCGTAGTCGTCGCCGGCGATGGCCACGACGCTACCTCCGTTGTCCGCGTAAGGCTCAAATCGATGTTGCTTGGCGCCAGGCACCGCATATTCAGGAAAATTCTCGTTTACACTCAACATTGTTACTTAGTTTCTGAGTTAAGAATGAAAAATAATATAAAGTGTAGTAATAGTTTCGAATGACATGCACAATTCAATTTCAGTTTTGTTTTTTGACACATTTCCGATTTCCCATATGACAAGCGGTTTTGCTTGTTGCTGGTTATTTCATTTTACGCATCTATTACACAAACTTACATTATTTGTCTGTCAGTTATTATCATTTTTCTTAAATATTACCCATTTTCTTAAATATTACCGTACCAAAAAAATAAAAGATATATATACTCCAAGCCACAAATTACAATTAACGAGATAAACTCTCTCTATGTTAAACAATTTAGCGTACTTAGCTTTATCAAATAAGTATATATATTGGTTTGTTTAGACTTTAGATGGATTAAATGCTCTCGAATCGATATAATGCTTATAATGTTATTTTATAATACGCAGATTACTTTTATAAATATTTTATATCTATGGAAAATATTTGATCTATAAATTGAGCCTGGCTGTGAAGTACACGTCACGTCAAAATACGTCAAAAATATACGTCCAATAAATTGAGAAACGCCGGGCGCAAATATAAAACAAATAAGCAA
This sequence comes from Heliconius erato x Heliconius himera, assembly GCA_013421005.1. Lineage (NCBI taxonomy): Eukaryota > Metazoa > Arthropoda > Insecta > Lepidoptera > Nymphalidae > Heliconius > Heliconius erato x Heliconius himera. The sequence goes on along the minus strand of JAATLQ010031144.1, from coordinate 23,462 downwards.
AATGACTTCTCTCGCTTCTGTTATTCCTAAACTTTACCAAGAATACACAACTAAGACACCGAAGAAGTTGAAGATAATCGATGCGTATTTGTTTTACGTATTTCTAACCGCCGTTATCCAGTTCGTGTACTGCTGCCTTGTGGGCACATTCCCCTTTAACTCCTTCCTCAGTGGTTTTATTTCTACAGTTAGTTGCTTTGTGCTTGGAGGTAAGATAACAATTTATTACGGCTAATATTTTATGATGCCAGCCGTGGCGCAGGAGCATAAGAGTGCCTCTGTAAACGCGACAGGTTGGCTCGATTCCACCTCGAAAAAATTTAAATATACAATATTTTCATTGCCTCGCTCTGGTAATAAGGCAACGCGCCGAGATTAGGTCCGCCAAGCAACACAATGCCCACCAGAATTCGGCGGAAAGTTGGGAATGGAACGGAGTGACTTAACACTAACGGTTCTCAGGTTACCTCTGCCTATTCTGCTGAGTGCAGAATATAGCGTGAAGCTAAAAAAAATATATTTTTTATCTTCACTCATTCCTGCAATATAGCAGTGCAAAAACTTAGTTAAGGCACTATTTTCTATATATTAAAGATTGTGTATTTGAAAGCTGAACCCTATCCCGAGATTTCTAATAACAGACTGGAAAAATTAAATTAAAATATAATCATTCTCTTAAGCAAATATAAAAACGTAACTATTCTTACGCAAAATATAATAATGGAACGAAGACAAAAAATGTATATAACTATAGAAGAAAAAATATTAACACTTTATTTTTCATTTCAGTGTGTTTGAGATTGCAAGTAAATCCAGAAAATAAGAATGAATTCCAGGGTCTGAGCGCTGAGCGAGGATTTGCAGACTTCATATTTGCACATCTTGTCTTACATATTGTAGTTATCAATTTTATTGGATAAGATTATATTATTTAAATGTCCGCTACAGATTAAATTTATTTTAAAATCAATGGCAATTTTTTTTATAGTTTATTAATTAAGTTATGAAAATGCATGTTTAACATTAAATGATTTAGTAAAGGTGTGCTGTAAGGATTCTTAAGTAGAAGTTGTCAATTCTGTGGCAATCAAAATCCTGTAATGCAATCTATCCTTTCTTGAATAAAATTAGTATTCTTTATTATATGTTAATAAAATTAATAATAAACTATTTTAGACAAAGCTTTAAGACTTTTAATCTGAAAGGTTGACTTTAAGACTTTTTATTCATTATATAAAAAATTATAAGTGCTAATTGACAAAAAAAATAACCATTATTTGGGTACTCATCATATATTTTTTTATTTTATTTTATTTAACCACCAACACAGGGCATACTAACAGTTTAATCAGAAAAAGAAAATCATACAATTAATAATGAAGTGATATCCTACATCTGCAATAGTATTATTAAAAATTTCAGAATTTTAAAGAAAACAAACTTAGATAAATTATATATAAAAATAATTGATAAAATGATATTGTTATTTAAGAAATATATTTAAAAAACATGAGCTCAGGGACTTGTGTGTGTTCTTTTTGTTTAAGAAAGTGTCACATTCTACCTTCCAAGATATTAAATTAAAGTTTGTTACGATGCGATTCAGTGGAGAAAGTTTTCCTAGATTTGTTGAAGACACAGTTCAAAACAAATATCAAATTTACCTTGCCTAGATAGTCTACTTGGGGCTGACACACGCAACAAAGTTACATATTGTCGACTGTCTATTCTTCCATTAACCCAGAGGTTCCCAACCTTTTCTTGAACAAGGACCACTTTTATATCATTCTTGGTAGCAGGGACCACTATGTATATGTAGGTATAATAAAAATTAACTGTGGTAATCAAACAGAAACTTTGCCCCACCATCTCCAGTCATAAAGTTAAAATTGTTTGCGGACCATATTTAGGCTTCTGCGGACCACTGGTTGGGAACCAGTGCATTAACCACATTGTGCAAGAATAACCAATCCAGAAGGAATCTTCTATTGTATAATGAAACCAAATTAAAAAAGTTTAAACTCTCAATATACTAAGCTAACGTTTTACTTAATTTACACCGGTGTGGGAGATGCCAAAGAAAACTTTTCTACGCTTTCAGGTCTTTATATATAAACGTCGTAAAGCGGATTTGAAACTACACTATAGTATAGTACTCAAGCCACTACGTATTAAGGTATTATAAAGAACAGTTTCAGTTAAGGGATTTCTAAAAACAAACAAATTTTTAAATGTTTTCCTTACTCCATTGACACCATTGTCAATGTGCCGTATTTAGTCTTAAAGTACAATTCAGAGTCACCCCTAAATAACGTACTGTATCTGCCTCTTTAAGGACAATGCCTTTCTCATTGTAAGAACTGGGAGTCAGTAATTTCTTTCTGCAAAATCGAACTAGTAAACATTTATCGCCATTTAAAATGAGTTTATTTAAGGTGCACCAATTAACCAGCAGATCGAGATCTTCCTGAAGTGTAAGGGAAGTAACATTGGCAGAGGTACTAATGTCCTTGAATATCATAAAGTCGGCGAGTAAGCCTTTCGAGTGTAAAAAGCAACGTTGAATGTCGTTTATGAAAATATTAAAGAATAATGGGCCCAGGTGAGAACTTTGACGGTCCCCAGATGATGTCCTAAACCAATTAGATTCATACTCTTTTATTAATGCCTTCGATAGACGATTATCAAGATAAGACTGGCCAGTTCAGCAAAATTCGTAGTTTTTGAATTAAAATATTATGATTTACAGTATCTAAAGCTTTGCTAAAATCGGCATAAGTATGTAACATCAACATATGTTAATTATGTTATTGGTAAAAGTAACAAGGTTAGTAGCCGTAGATCTTGAACTGGTAAAACCATATTGTTACAATGTAATAATATTGTTGACATGCCAAGCAATGTAAGTGTATAATAGTTTTTAAAATAGTTTGCCAAATATAGGGAGAACCCGCGCCTTCTTTAAGCCGACCAGGCGCTCTGACCACTAAGCCATAGGTTGTCATCAAGCTATGTCGAAATTTTTATACGTTTGTTACAACTTATTTATGATGTTAACATCTCTGTAGGGAGATTTTTCCAAATTTCCGCTACCCAAAGATTAAAATATTACTAAGAATTATCGCCTGGCAAGAGAGAATGCTATTTATTAAATACTTTTAACAATTAAAAAAAAATGAACGTAGCGGGACTTGAACCCGCGCCTTCTAAAAACCGACCAGGCGCTCTAATAGTAGGCGCGGATTTGAGTCCTTCTACGTTCAAAGTTTTATACGTTTTCTAAATAAGTACATTAGTCACAGTGTTTTAAAGCTACCAAAATGCCATATGCTGAACTAAAATAATCAGCAAAAATTTTACAAATATCACTGCCATTGGTTAAAGTTTGTCGTCAAGGAAGAACTTGGCGGAGTAGGAAGACTTAGTTAATTTCTTGTGTTTCAGGAAAGACCAGAAAAGAGGATGTCGTGGCGCTGAGGCACAAGAGTATGACTGTACTGTACTGTACGCGACGGTTGTGGGTTCAATACCCACTCGAGGGAATGAATTATTATTTATTAGTATTTTTATTTCTTCTCTCTGGTGTTGAGTTTCACCACTCAACAAAAAAAAAACAAAAAAAGGAAAATTCGAAGGGGAAAGTGGCGAACGGATTGTCTTAACACTAGGTTCCTTCTGCCTACAAATATATAAATATTCTCCAAATATTCTTGTAATAGTTATTAGCATTCTATCAAATCTTCTACATGGAGGATGTAAATAAAAAAATACAATGTTTTTGAATTATTTTATTTTTGACTAGTCTTGAATCAACTTTAGATACAAGATGTATTTAGTTCAAACAGTCAAAATTAAAGCCACATAATCATTTGCAATTAGAATTTGTGATGTTTTAAAGAAAAAAATACTTTATACTTTGTATTTGCTTGTTTTTTAAAAAAAATCGAAATGCCCATATAACGAAATCGTAAGAAAGATCCAAGAAATGATTATGAGGCTGAATATTTTGCGGATTACATCAATACCAATGTCGCAACAATGAAAAGAATAAAGATAAAAAATACTTAACTCTATTTTCACACATAAGTACTAATATAATGAGCTTTTAAGAGAATAGTATAGTTTACATGTGTAATGTATGTGGTCACTAACCTCTAGGTAGTATGTTATATTTTAAATATTATTATCAACTATTACAAATTAATTTCGTACAAATAAAACAAATGTAAAATAGGCAAAGTAGATTATATGAGATAGTTTGCAGAAGCAGACGTAAATAAAACTACAAAAAAAAAGTTTATATTATGTACAAATAAATATATTTTGAACAATGTCCATTATATTAGTATGTAGACTTGAAGTAAATTACTAAATATGAATGCGATAGCCTCGTATACTTATAACATTTCGATTAACATCTAAAATCAATACACAAACATTTCTAATCAGAACATAACCTATAAACTTATTTTTTTTAAACGATGTAATTTTAAAACTACCTACAAGTTACAAGCCAAGAGAAGTTTCTTATTTCTTAATAAGAAACGACCACAGATTAGATAACATTTAATTTGTATTTTTTTTAATTAATGTCATTACAAGTACATCATTAGTCTATCAATAATCGATATAAGAGTACCTATTAAACTGTTTCAACGTTAATCACTATAATAATAATGTTATTATACTTTACATTTGAAAAAAAAACGTTTATACAAGAGTACATCACATCAATAACAACGTGTACAACATTTATTAGAAAAAAAGCAAATTTTCAATATAAAAATACACTCTAAATAGAAAAATAAATCACTCGCTTCTAACATCGATCAAAATAAAAGGCAGAAATATTTACAACAATAAGCTACTAATACAATTATACGTAGTGTGGACAACGATATTACTATAAGTAAATAACTAGATAATATAATTAAAATATTAGAGACGAACGATTATGAGCATGATTATTCATAAGGTTATTTTATTTTTAAAGTCAAGAAAGTCAAGTTTTTACTAGAAAATTAGATGGAAAGACAAATTTACTTTATTAATTAAATAGACAACTTTTGTAAGTGACACTACTACCTATAATTTAACAATTATTACACTATCATAATCGATTACTTAATTTATTCGATTATGTCAATCGTTTATAATCTCCCGTCTCTAACGTCAAAACTCATCACAAAATATCACCAACTACATATTAGCGTTTGATAACCAAAGTTGAGATTTCCTCTCTAACATAGTCGTTATTTAGTATTTGTAAAATACTAGACGGATTAAAAATGTAATAATTAAATAAAGATTGAATTTGATGACATCTTGGCGTAGTGGAACAGAGTTTGAATGTGAATAATCATAACGATTCGCCCGAATGAGTTCGATCCCCACTCGGACGAGTGGTTATGATTATTTTTATTTCATTACTCTATTGTACAAAGCACAGCGTTGACTTCCGCTTCTCAGTGCGCAATGTCTCAAAAAAAAAAAGGGTTTTACATTCCTTTTGCCTACCCTCCTATATGAGGGAATCGAGATACAGCCTGAAGCTACTCTTTTAATATTTAAACTGTGTGTGTATTCCAAATCTGATGGTTTATATCTCAAACCTGGTTAAAAGCAATCACACTCACAACTTACAGTTCCTTTTTACTTTTTTTACATACAGTTTCAAATAAATAAAAACATATCACATTGTTCTTACATACAAGTAGTGGACAAGAAAAGCATTTATTTATTCTACAAAAGCTTCGGACAGAATTTTCACTGGGTATTTAGTTATTAAAATATGTAAAATGGGGAATCATTTTATATACTAATATAATCATAATACTCGTTTTTTTTGGATGTTTTTAAATCCTTTTTTTATATAAAACGACAGTGATGACATTTATGTATATATATCAAATATATAATATTTTTATATAACTAAAAAAGTATACATGTATAGACAGAGCTACAACAACTTTATTATTTAGCAAAAATCAGCCTTACCTTTAAAAAATATTTTTAGAAAATATATAAAAAAAAAGTAATCGGTTTAAGTCCCACTATTTTAAAATTTTTATATGTTTTCTAAAAGTACTTTTTATGTCCTTAGTGTGGAATAACACTTTAAAAATGTTAAAAGAAACTTTTAATTCATCTCTCTTCTAAGTTTTCATTTAGTGAACCAAAATCAACACAATTTTAATTTAACACTGAATTACATTTAAATACTATTCACTATTGCATCAGATATTTTTTTTTAATAACATACTCTATTTGAGTATTAGTTGAACATTGAACATATTTTTTATTTATTAAATTAGGGTTCCAGCCCTAATAATAATGTTTCTTATTAATTTCAATTTAACCGTAGATACATTTAGTTAAATGCATTACAATAGTCTATTCTAAGAACGACAATGTGACTACAATGAATGAACGAGATATATAAATAATAAGTTGATAAGTCATACATATTTTTTTTATCATAATTAATTCTTTAGTTTTTTCTATTTTTCAGTAAGAGAATTATTAAATTTTATTTATTTGATTGATTTGTCTTATAAAATAGACCTATATATAGATTTAATAATTTATCACATTATTAAAAAAGCGATCCTAATGCAATTTTTTTTCTAGTTTTACATTGTATCCTGCATACAGCAACGGCACTGTCTATTTACTAGAGCGAGGAAACGAAATATTTAATTTTTATTATAATTCTTACGTTGTCCCATTGCACTACAATGACTTCATTATTTCGATTAAAAAAATATATGTATACAAATGGACTTATCAACTGATCCTCTTAGTACACGGTGCTTACAGCAGCGGGGACATCCGTCGCGGGCGCGCCAGCCGCGTGAGGATGTCGCGGAACACTCAGCTGCGGGCCGCGTGGGCGGGCTGCGCGGCGGGCGGCGCGGGCGGGCCGGGCTGGGCGGAGTGGGCGGAGTGGGCGGACTGGGCGGTCCGGGCGGACTGGGCGGTCTGGGCGGCTTGGGCGGCTTGGGCGGCGTGGGCGGCGACGCGCTCCATGTAGCGGCGCCGCGCGGTGGCGAGCAAGGCGTCTTTCCGCCTCCGCAGTAGTGTTTCCCGTTCGGGTGCGCTTTGGGAGAATTGTATTGCATTTTCTGAATCGGTTTCTCGACTGAAATCCACATAATATAGACATTTTATCTTTTAACTAAATTTGTATTATGTTTCGTCTGATGTTAATGGTAATTTATTAAAAAATAATAATTAAAAAATGAATTTTCAAAGTGCATGGAATACTCAATGAAAGAATAATCATGCCTGTCCCGCTCGGGATATTACATTTTTAGATAAGCGACACATCTGGCTACGCTTTAGACGTCAAATGGAACACAATACCTAATATACATTCTTTACTTATGTTGTATGATATATGGAAATATTAACATGCACATTTTTGTAGAAGATTTTACAATTAAAAATGAGTTTTTGTATATTATTTATGTTAGTAAAAATAAATTAAATAAAAATTCTCACGTTTCATCAGCGGTGCTGGTCGCCAGTGTAGTGGTGGCTGCAGTGGAGGCGACTATACTCGCGGCCATTGCAGAAGTATCTATAACATAATTCACACAGTAGGGATACACAAATCGGATGTATTTTTAAGTATTTTTGTTGTGGGGTCTTTATCAACAATTTTTTTGATCCAATAGCAATAATTACATTTTTTTAAATTTACTCATGGGGGTCTAGTGTAGCCGTCGCGTTACCTTTATCGGCTTTGAAAACGTAACGCGCCCGGTTACCAAAAATACACAAAAAAGATATACCTCTTCGACCAATAGTCAACCAAATCGATACACCGACGTATAAGCTGGCTCAACATGTCACTAAAGTACTTTCTCCACTGCGTGGCCACACAACATCTTATGTCAAGGATTCTTAGCATTTTGTTAGCGGACTGAAGGATCTTAAGCTAGCTAACAATGAAACCATGGTCAGTTTTGATGTCCAGTCGCTGTTCACCAGTATTCCCATCAAGGACTGCATCAGGATTGTCAAGAGAAAGCTAGAGGATAACTATTTGCCTATGGAATATCTTGAACTTTTGGAAAATCACATCTGGATATCTAATGTTTAATCAAGAATTCATTTACAAATAGATGGCATTGCTATGGGTTCGCCTGTGTCCCCAGTAATAGCGGATATATACATGGAGGACTTTGAGGAGATGGCTCTTAGCGCCTTGTCTATCTAGGATATATAGGCGATACGTAGATTACACTTTTACAATTTTACCAACGGACAATATTTATATATTCCTGAATCATCTCAATTCTTTTAATAACAATGTTGAATTCACAATAGAATTACAGCACACCAACAGATATTTCAATGGCTAATGGCACCACTATCCTACACAGTTATTTACCGTTGACAAATCTTTGTTTCAGAGAGCCCACCACCTGTGCAACGCTGTACACGTAGGGGACGAGCTTCGCCATGAAGAATTCCCTTTATCAGAACAAGCTGCTACTTCTCCGACAGCGTTGTCAGAAGACCAACAAGCCACCCACAGTAGAGAGACAGCCGGCACTTCTACCATATGTGAAGGAGGTTACAGACAGGATTGGCAACATCTTAAGAAGAGCTTTCATTAAAATTATATTCAAGCCTAACAAGAAAGTGAACCAATTTTTTGAGACCAGTGAAAAGTAACATTCCTTTACAGAGTGCAGGTGTATACAAACTAAATTTTGACTGTGGCTTATCATACATCGGTCAAACAAAGAGAAGCATCGGTGTTAGGGTGAAGGAACACATCTCCGATATCAAGAATGGGCATGTATCGAGGTCAACTGTGTGTGAGCACACTATGGATAAACCTAGTCATTACACAAGGTTTGACAAACCCCAAATCCTCCCTAACAAAACAGATATAGTCCTAGAATTATCCGCGAGGCTATTGAAATATAATAACATCTTGATTTAAGCTGGAAGCTTTGTACCACCTAGGATCCACTTATAAAGTCTCAAACTCCAGAGGACAAGAGACTATCACCTCATTCTGCAGTAATCCAGGGCAGTACGCCAGGAAATTAAGAAATCATTGGCGGCAGTTTGATATAATAATAATGTCAACTGACAGACGAATGCCACTTCAGTCTATCCATGACCACTAACTACTGCAGTGTTCGAAACGTCGTGTTTCCAAAAATGTATAATGGCATAATATATATGACCGGATTAGGTTAAAATGGTTTCATTTAAAATGTGTAATAATCGTAAAAATCAAAGAATTTATTATTAGAGAAAAGATATTAGAACAAAGGGTAAAAGCTAATATCACACACCTAACGCCAACATAGTAATAAACGTATAACATTTCTAGCTCACCATTTAACCTCTCGGCCACAACGATCGCGGGCGGCGAGGGCGGTGCGGGCGGCGCTATCAACCTCCCCTCCAGTATATTGTCAATGGTCATGTCAGGCGAGCGCGTCATGGCGAGGTCGGCAGCGAGCACCGAGTGAGGCATTTGTGGGAACAGCTGTTGGACCTGACGGACCATGGACTCCAGGGCCAGGCTCCCTGTCAGGCCCCCCGGCAGGCCTGGTAGGCCTCCCGTCAGGCCGGCGGCGGCTCGAGCGTTAGCGGCGTCTCTGACGCGTGTCACTTCCACTGAGAAGCTGGGCAACCACGATACATAGCGGGAACCTGTAGATTATATCAAACCACAAAATAATTAGAGCTTCCGACAGATTATGTGTAATTTCTAAGTAACGAGATAGCTTTAAATTCAAATATCTTTAAAAAATATATTTGAAAGTTTCAAGTCGCCATCTCTATCCCAGTCCAATAACATATTGACTATTTATTAAAAGGACAGATTGGTAAAATGTTAAATAACAACTATATAACTATATGTATACGTAGCACTTAAAAAAAATAGATAAAATAGGTACTATTATTAAGAAAATCACTATGACTAACCATTCAAGTCTTGCTGTGAGGATTTAAGTTTCGATATCAAGTAATACCCGATGCAACACAATAAAATTAAAGCCACTACTCCCAAAGCGGAATATGCAGTCATTCACATTTATAATATTTGTATTACTATAATTTAAAATTCTTAGTTTCGGTTTTTCGTTGCCTACCTCGTTTTTGGTAAACAGAAAATTTACACATTTATTTAATTCATTGTTGCGACATTGATTTTGACAAATTAAAAAAAATATAGTGGAAACGGCTAATTGGCAGTTGACATTGTTTTTTTTAAATAATGCAATTTGAAATATATTCAGCCAGTATTAACACAGTTGTTAAGACAGTTCTCAAAACCTCTTAATTGAAAAATATATATATGTGGAAGTGTCAGCACCACTTTAAATGAAACCACAGTTTTAACTACTCTAGAAAAACCTAATACAATTAAAAAAATCCTAAAAATGGAAAAGTGATTAGTAGTATTTTTGTAGTAATATGTGTTTACGTTATTGGTATCTATTCGTAACTGGGTCACAAGAAATACAGTATATCTTGATTAATTTCTTTAGGTATGGGTTCCCGTAAAGGGAGCGCTGACACTGTAACTCACCGTCGAAGTGGAAGAGGTGGTTGTTGGGCCCGCCCTGCATGGCGAGGTGCGCGGGGCGCGCGGGGTGCGCGCGCGCGGGCGCGTCGGGCGCGGCCGACAGCGCGCGCCGGCACGTGGGGCACGACGCGTCCTGCTGCACCCAGCGGCACAGGCACGAGCTGAACACAGTATGTACACGCTGTATCCCCTCATCTTACATTATCTAACTTACTATTCTTGAATAATGACAGTTTATTAACATTGCGATGCGGTTACATTTAGTAACTGTGCGTATTGAACTAGGCTTCATTTTACTTGTCTCCGTCTTCATATTAAATAATTGTTAAGGACTCATGACTTATACAGCTTTAGTTTAGATTAAATTAAACATTCATTTTAAACCCATCTCAGAGCTTTGAAGCTTATAGTTTAGTTTCTCTATATATTTCCTAACAGTTGAATTCCACCGTTCCGTAGTGCGTGGAAGGAAGTTCCTACGAAACCGCACGGTGGAGTAATACGTATCCGCATTGTGTGGATGATACTTAAGCTTGTGACGTACTGTGCGGTTAGATAATGCGGCGGCAGGAAACAGGTCAAACAGTTCTTCAGAACACTCTCCATGATAAATACGGTACAGAACGCACAGCGATGACACGTCTCTCGCAATGCCAACGTGTCAAGCCTTCCACAGATCATTGGGTCCCCAATAATTCGAAAGACTCTACGCTGTATGCGATCAAATGGTTCAAGCTGATACTGGGGTGCACCAGCCCAGAGATGAGAACAGTACTCCATATGAGGCCAAACGTGGTCCATATATAGGGCCAATCGGTGTTTTGGCGTGAAATCCGTCTCGCTCTGTTGATAGCAATGAATGCTAGAATACTCTAACATTTCATTGATATGCAGAAGATACAGCAAAAACGGTCGACAGTGACCTTGATGCTGCGCCCAGTCAGAAAGCTAGCGATTCTCGGGAAGCCCGCAGGATAGAAGTTTTGCAAGGAGCGCCTCATGCCACACGAGATCGAAGGCGTTGGCCATGTCTAAACTAAATGCCAGGCCCTATCCAAATGGATAGCAGTAGCCGTAGTAGTAGCGTGGTGGAGCGACCATGGCGGAAGCCATATTGACTGTCATTAATCAATCGGTGATCCTCCAGGTGAGCCAGGAGCTGACCATTGATTATGCTCTCCATTACTTTCGAGAGCAGGGAGGTGATAGCAATAGGCCTGTAATAGTTAGATGGATCGGAATCGGGTGGCGATTTGTAGATGTCCAAAGAAGACAGAGCTCGCCTAACAGCTTTTTGGCTGATTTTGGGGCGATATGCTCGGACCTTTCTCTGGCAATTTTCCGGTTAAAGTACCTAAAGCCTCGGTTATACTTCCTCTTTGAGGCTTTCACCTTTAGGCTTTTTAGTAACCAGTGCCTCAGCCCAGATCTGATATGCCTCAAGTTTGCTAAAGGCAGTAAGTTTGCAAGACGTATCAAACCAACTCTGTGTTTTTCCACTGATTGGCACTACACTGCTAGGAATAAAAAGTTCCATGCGCTGCAGAACCAATGGACGCATCCCATCCGTATCAGTCCGACACTCCGTACCAGGCAGTGGTTAGAAGACCCCAAACGGGCATCGACGACAACCTGGTACTGTTCCGGATGTGAAGTCAGCAGAAGGTCCAATAAAGAGGCATTGTGGTTGTCCACGTCCGGGAGTCGCTTTGGCGACTCAACCAATTGGGACAATCTGTTCGCCAGGTTAAGGTCAAATGCAGCCCTCCCCGCGTGGTCGGTGGTGCGTGATCCAAGCCAACTGGCATTGTGCGCATTAAAATCGCCAAGTATCACGACCTCAGCGGAGGGGATCTGTGGGAGCATATCGTCGATAGCCGATTGAATGTGCTACATGAGCCGATCCGTTTCTGCATTACCACTGTGGGACCTGTAAAGGCATGCGTAGACTCGGGCACGATCGTCTGAGTCAACACGGAGCCAGATGGTGGACAAGTCCCGACCTTCAAAATGGGCAGGACGACGGAAACCCAGCTCCTCCCTTACGAACACAGCGACCCCGGCATGAGGTATAAAGTTATGTTCTATTTTGTAGCTGGGGTATTTTTTTTTTTATTTATTTATTTTTTTTATTTTATACTTGCAACCTCCGTCGTGGGGAACGGAGACTTTGGCTGCTGTAGTTTAATTTTGAACGATTTTCTTTTAATTTTGTTTATGGGGACACACTACATTATTTATTTATCAAATTATTTTACATTTATTTTACTAAAATATTTTACATTTATTTTACTAGCATTTTTACAAAAATTTACTTATTTTTAAAATATACGTTTTTTTTTAATTTAGTGCTGTATGATAACCGTGGGTAATCTTATATTATCCAGGAATCATAAGCTAGTTTCGAAAGGGTGCTTGCTAAAAGCATACAATTTGGTCGTCGTTAAATTTGGAATGATTTTAGATTTTTTATGGTGATGCGTTTGTACCTTTTTTTTTTTTTAAGTAAATGGGACCTTTCTGGCGTATCGGAATTTTTACACTACAACCCTTTATTACCATGTTCCAGAATAAAAACTTAAGTTCATTCTGGTCAGGAGGCGTATTTTCCGGACTGGTATGTACGACAGGGGAGTGGGGGCCAAATTTTTGCCAGGGGGCTCTCGCTGCTCCAGAGAACCCACCCCTTTGCGTTGCAGATGGCTTGAAGTTCGTGCTTATGAATTTCAGGCACATATGTTCCGCCAGATGTGGGCTCCCAGGCGCAGGGTACACTTGCTTGGTCTCCATAACTTTTATATTGGCTGCTGCCGGTGATGTGGCTGAGTACAAAGACGCCCACTGTAGGTATATGTCCAAATGTACTACCGTCGCAACCGTTAGCAATAGGCCACGGTTGAGCGAGCCAAAGCCTCCCACCGCTTTCAGACGGGACAGTCCTCGCTGAAGGCATTGTGATCTGCGCGGTCAATCTTAGCCCTAATGTAGTTTTTGCAGGTAGGGGTAACATTGACCGCCAGCACTTCACAGTTTGCCTTCAGGTGTGACCCTCCACAGTGGCTGCAGACGTCCGCCTCCTCTGTGCAGTGCCTCCTCGTGTGGCCGTATGCCAGACACCGGGAGCACTGCACTAGGGGCGACTGGTCCAAGACCCTGACACTCTGCAGGTCCACTCTTAGAGCTCCTAGTTCTGTCGCTCTTCTCCATATGATGGGGGAGACCGACAGAACCAGGTGGCTCGTGTGGGGGTTCCTGGCTCTTTTGCGGAACCTGACCTGGACCCTGTCGTCCTCCTCGGCGAGGCCGTCAAAAACCTCCCTGTTCTGTTTCCTGAGAGCCTTTAGTATCTCCTCCTCAGAGTTGAAGTTTAGGAGGTCTCTCAGGACAATCAACGGGTCTCGGTTTTTGACTTCCTCGCCGCGAAGACGACCGGCCTCCAGCCGCTCTCTTGCCATATCCCTATCCTCTAGCGTTGGGCAGTGGAGAATTATCTTAGCGTCTTCGGCTTTACGGACCCTTTCCACCTCTATCCATCCCTCTTTTGTCTGTCTCCAAAACATCCTCCGAAGAGACGATGATGGAGTGCAGGGCAGGTTGCACCAGTTTCGGCTTGGGCGCAGAAGCGACAACGCTGGCATAAGAAGAGGGTGGATTTGCGAGTATGGTGGTATTCGCTTCGAGCGCTAGCTTCAGCTCCCGCATTTGATCGGCGTTTTCCGCTAACAGCCTCGAGTGCTCCTCGATTCTTCGAGCGAGCTCCTCCTCCTGCTCGTTGCACTCGGGCTGTTTTTGCGGCGGCTCCTTTGGCGCCCCTTTGCCAGTTAGCTCGCTCTAGAGCTGTTTTACGAGAGCATAAAGTCTCTCGAGAGCCTTTGTGACGCCGTTCTTTATGTCGGTCTTTAAATTGCGGGAGTTTTTGAGGTGGATTTTAGCGCTCGTCAGACACGCCTTTGCCTCTGAGGTCCAGCTGGGGTATGTCGTCTCCTGCTCTTCAGCTGTCCCGCTCTCGCAAGTCGTCGGACTGACCGACGACTCAGCCGTCCTGACCGCCCTGCCCTTTTGGGTAAGGATCTTATTTTTATGGTGGCGAGATAGGGCGGTCAGGGAATTCAGAGGTGGCTGCCGCCTCTCTGGTGTTCTGATCTACGAGTCATCTAGGAACCCCACTTCTTCTGGGGTTCCCGAGAGGTCCAAGACGCGGGCATTACCCTTGGCCGGAGTGCGAAGCATTCTAACTGTGCCAATGAAATATTACGAGTGGTGTAGAGAGCCACCCAGGAAGTCAAATATAATCAAATTAAATTGTGTACAAAGTGTATATATGTCAAAATTAATTGTAATAAATATATATTTATCAGTCCTAGTAAAATGTAAATAGATGTAAATATTGTAAATAAGTTTGTAAATTTTACTAATTATTGTCCTAAGAGTCAGTGGTGTAAAAAGCCACTGATAGTCCGCTGTAATGCTTTTCTTTTACTTTTTTCCAGATCTGTGCTCTGGAGTCAATACGGAAAACGTAAAATAAAGAATTTAAAAATAAAATTTTCCACCAGAATTATCCTGTTTTACCTGCCTGGCGAGTGAAGGGTGGGGGGGAGGTCCTTTTTTTTCAGTTTCTACTGAACGGATTCGCACGAAACTGGTGTCCAATGAACGGGCTTTGGAAGGCCTTTAACACGATGTACAACCCGCGGGAATGAGGGGGGAGGTGCAGGTAAAATGTCCAAAAAACCGAATTTTTCAAGTGTTTTTGCGTCAAAAATGGCGCAAAAATTTCAGCAAAAATTTCGAAAAAATTTAGAATGGCACGGCGCGGAAGACCCTATGACACAATACCAAGAAGTCAACAATCCAAAGAAGGTAAGTAGTTCAAATAAATAATTTTCTATTGTAACTAGCCAAAATTTTTCTAAGTGTTTTTCAGTGATTTTGATTTTCGTAAATAGGTCAAAACTTGTATAAATAGTGTTTATTAACTTAGATCTTGTAAATAAAATAAATTTGGAAGAAAATATTTCGTTTTGAAAAATTCGTTTTGTATCTAGCCGGGGTATTGGAGATAGGCTGTGTCGCTCGGTCCGGCAATTTGAGTCTCCGTGATGGTGGTGGGCGGCATTTAGGTTGGAATGTAGACCCCTGATATTATAAAAGTCCACGTTGAGCGTGGACAGGGTTGTCGTGGAGCGTACTTCTCGTTTGCCCTGTCTATAGCGCGGTACTGTGCCCTCCCCAGAATTCGAAGGGCGGCCTGAGTTATAAATCAGGACTGCAGACACTAACAAAAATATCACCAGATATGCACTTCTGATGAATACTACAAAATGAGTTCACATTAAAATCTCTATAAAACATATTTCTCAAAACTTTTAAACATATTAATTTATTATTATTTAAAAAAAAATACATACTTATGGAACAGATGAGCGCAGGGCAGCTTGCGCGCCTCCTTCATGGGCTCCCAGCAGATGGCGCAGTTATCTTCGTTCTTACGCACCTCCTCCGGACTCGCCATCGGGTAACTGTAATACAATTTTACCCATAATTATATTATATCCAAATTTAAAATATCCTTAATTCACATATACTTTTACAAGCACTTTTTAATTAAATGAACATATAGGTTGAGGCCAGTCGTGACGCAGCGGCACGAAGTGTGACTGTAAAGCCGACTGGTTGTGGGTTCGATCCCCACTCGAGGGGATGAAATATTTACTTAAATTTATATTTCCATTTCTTCGCTCTGGTCGAGGCTAAGCGCGGCGTTGAGTTCTGTCACTCAACACGCAATGCCTCCAGAATTCGTCAGAAAGTGGGGAACGGAGTGTCTTAACACTAGGTTCCCTCTGCCTACCCTGCTGTGTGCGGGATATAGCGTGAAGCTGAACATATACGTAGCATAAGCATTTTGTATACTAAATATTTCTAAACTCTAACTGCAATCTTTTTCTTCCAAATTTCAAAGGAAATGGAAAAGAATTAGACTGATGAAATAACAAATAAATACTTGCGTTCTGTAAAATTGTGGGTACAATTATATGCCTTATAATTTGTATTTACAATTACACAGAACACAAGTAGGTAGAGGTCAGTTGTGGCGTAGAGCCATAGTGTGACTGTAATGTCGGTCCCCACTCGAGAAAATGAAATATTTATTTAAATTTTTTTATTTCCATTTCTTTCGAAAGCACGGCGTTGAGTTCCGCCACTCCTTAGCCTCCAAAAATCGGCGGAAAGTTTTGAACAGACTGTCTAAAGACTAGGTTCCCTCTACCTACCCAGCTCTGTGTGGCGTGAAGCTGACAAGTGGGTAACCTAAATATTAATGTCACATTACATATTGTAATTTAAAAATAAAACTATTAAAAATTAACAGATTTTTGAATAAAATAAGCCGATTTTACTTAAGTAAATAAAAGTGAAATATAATAATTAATAATTTTTAAACTTAAAATCTGTAAGAAAATTAACAAGTATCATATTATGTATTATAATTTATGCATACTTTCAGTATTTTTTATTTAAATAATCCGTGAGATTTCTAGTATGACTCATTATATAATAGTTTTCATTATTTACCAATATATTTACAGTTTTTAGATAATAAATGTATAAACATTAAAAGATAATATTGTCCATTTATATTAATCATTGTTTAATTCAAATACAGTCAGTGCAGTGTTGGTAATATTAGAATTAACTTTGCATATAATTTTAACTTTCGTTAACGTGGCGACTACGTTATTATAATTAGCTTTTTATAATGGAAATTTGTGCCAGTCTATATTTACATACTGCATTTTGTCTTGGGGTGGAGCTGCTAAATCACACCTTATCAAATTAGAAGTAGCCCAACTTTTCGCCCATATCTGTTCTCGTCAGAAGACTTGTACAGGTCATGCGGATTATTATCTATACGACGGCTATTTATCCTGCATATAATATTAAAACAACACTCATCTGTGAAGTACCAGCCACCAAGGCTTGTTAATAAAAGACTTAACTATATAGTTTGTAAAAGTAAGTTTTTTAACACCAAATTTAGCAAGAGGTTCGCTTGCTTTCTCGGCTCATTTCTTTATAATAAATGTAATAAAAAACTAAAGATATATCTAAAGATATACACCTACACACACACCGCCTATTTACACATTATAATAATTAAATGTTCTAATTTATATTAGTTAGTCTATAAATAATACTAAAAGTGTTCTTAACGTTCATGATGTTTGTTAAGGGGAAGGACCTGGCGGCCTGAAACACAGGGAATCCTAGTTCAGGCGTCAGTACTTTTTGTTACTGTACAGATGATTTTTGCTAAATAAAATTATTATTATTAAATTAAATAGAGCTACACTTATTCTTTTTACATCAATACATATACAAATAAAAAATAAACGAACTTCAAGTTGTATCCCACGGCACACAGCAGGATAGGCAGAGAGAACATAGTGTTAAGACACTGTTCGCCATTTTGCGAAGATATCGAATTAATTCATGTTATAGTGAATGTAGGTAACTAAATTATATTTTTTCATATACTTATTTTTTTTTATTGTACTTACCACTAACCTTGTAAGTAAGTTAATTACCTTAATACCCGCAGTAGCCCACACATTCAAATTTAAAACTTTCCTTTTGTATCTATTAAAACATATATAGAATAGTCAAACATTTCTTAATTAATAAATTTAGAGAACGAAAATATAATACAAAAAAGATAAATTAAAATTGAAAACAAAAACAATTTTATTTTTAATTACAAGCATTATTAAATGACTAACAACCAAAGGAAAGTATCGATAATGTAAGATCAATATTAATAAAAACTATTAAAAATCGATTAAGACGATCTTTTTTATCAACACCTGTTAATTACTAACAAACTTTAAACAGATGAACAGCAATCATTTACCGGCAGTTATACTAAACATTTGTATTTAAGTATATTTGAGATGTTAAAATTAGTTTTGTCATGCCTTCTTTGATAAATAGTAGTATTTATGTGTAACAAAGAAATCATATTATTTTTGTAATAATTTGCTATTATTATTATTATATATTGTGCATTTATCGCGATAGATCAAGTAACTATAGTTATTTATTTCACCAATCTTCATTTGCGTTCGTCAAACATAGATATAAATAATTAACATTTTGAACAAAAAGAAAACCTCCACCGAATCTCTTAATCAGAACCTAACAAAACTTATTTGGATGAGACAAATACCTAATAAAAATTCCAATAAAAAAGAATCATCGAAATCAGTTGGCGTAATATTGAGTTATTTCTCCATTTGTCGCACATATACACACTTAAATTTAAAACTTATGTGATTTTCTTGATTTTCGTGAATCGACGTGAAATTAAAATGCACACACGTGAAGCATCAGCTTTCAAAAAAAAGAAATAAAAAATAAAATAAGTCTTTTTGTACTCTTATAAAATGACACTAAAGGTGATCTCTGACCAGACAATCATTCAAAATTCCGAAAGGAACTCTAACTAAAGTAATAATTTTACTAAAGTAAAAAAGTCACCAATTTAAAAACTTAAATAAATCAATAATAAAAAAAAATAAAAACACATGTACTTTCGTTAAATTAGAAAATATAAAATAATTGAGCTTTACTCAATTTTTTTATATTTTCTTGGGAATAATATTAGAAATGATGTTGTCGATTGCCAGACACTTGCACAGCATGGTTTTAATCGCCTGC
Source organism: Heliconius erato x Heliconius himera (assembly GCA_013421005.1). NCBI lineage: Eukaryota > Metazoa > Arthropoda > Insecta > Lepidoptera > Nymphalidae > Heliconius > Heliconius erato x Heliconius himera. The sequence continues at coordinate 4,177 of JAATLQ010031144.1, read as the reverse complement.
CAGAGACACCTCTACACTCAAATAAATTATAAGCGCCTATAAATGTAATATTTAGTATATTATAATGTAAAAAATATTATTTGCTCCTAATATGTTCGTAGGCGCTTATAGCTTACAGGATTTGAGGGTGTCTGGCAGAAAGAAAGTTAAGTTAACTATTTTTTGCATCTTAGGTACCTAATAACTGTCAAAGTAACCACCACCCAAGATCCATTCCCTATATACAGGGTGGAAGAGGCAGCGCTCCATTTACGGAAACAGCATATAGAGTAAAATATTTAAAACCTATACCTAAAGAAATTAATCAAGATGCATCAACAGTTTGGACGTAGGATTTTTTTTTCATTTCACGATTTTTATCCATTCCTGTATTTCGTGTGACGCGATTACGTATAGATCCCAATAACATAAACACTTACTACTACACAAATACTACTAAAGGTTAAACAACTTTGAACTTTATCGCCAATACCTACGACTCGATTTCGGAATGAGCCGTGTGCGGCGGTGTTCCTTTAATAGGTTTATGTGTGCGTGCGTCGTCCTTACAAATGGCGTTTTATTTTAAAATGACAATTTTACTATTTATTTTGTTTGAAAAAATAACTTTTTCATTTTTGGAAATTTATTTTTCTCTGATTTATATTAGGCTCTTACAGAGTAGTTAAAACTGTGGTGTCATTTAATGTGATGCTTACACTTCCACCCTGTATATGTCGGAGTTGGGTGTACACACGCAGAAACTTTCAGGCTTTATAAAATAACGAAGGTCCCTACTGTTCTACTATTGGCTCCCTCTCTATTAGCCAAATAGTCAAAACTCTGACTTCACTTTCTCTATTTTTATGATGACTAATATATAGAAATTACTACTAATAAATAAATAATTTAAACTAAAATTAATAAATTTACCTATATTAAAAATCGATTAGGAAAATCGAAGTTTCTATATCGATGTGCGGAACTTAAAGCAACTTCTTCGACAAATTGTAATTGCACACGACCTAGTGGCTTCTTTATAACATTAATTGTATTTAATGAGATGAATTAATTGTTGTTTATTTCACAATTATAATAAAAAGTAATTTAAATAAATTATTTAAATGCGAAGTGCCATTTATATATTTTTTTAAAAACAACATACACACATATTTCATTATTTTTATCTACAAGTAGCGAGTCGTACTACGTTATTATTAATTTACTAATCGGTATTATTTTCGTTTTCTAATAATAATATCGTTTTAAAAATAATGTCTATATAAAGTTTCAACCAATTCAATAAAACAGTTAAATAAAAGCAATTTTGTCGAACAACATGCTTTTAAATTCGTTTTTTATTTATAAAACGATGGAAATAAATCAAAGACTAAATGTTAAGAGAAGCTTGCCTAAATAAAATAGTGAAAACTGCTATCGAATCGGTTAAGCCGCTGATATTTTGATTCTATATTAAACACTATTAAATGCCACTAATAACATTTATTCTTACATATATTCCATGTAGAGACACATAAATATAGATGAAGGTGACGCATTACGTATTCTATTCATAATTTTAGTTATTCTTATTTTATTTTTAAGATGTTGGATTAGATTTTAAGTGCTGGTACAAATATTCTGGTTCTCCAATCCGGTGTGACAAAATATTGTATTGCATTCCTCTATATAACAAAGGAAATTGTTTAAATTGATGGAAAGTGAAGAACCATATTGGCAACGAATTCAACTGACTATTAAGGATGACGTTTATTTATTGTATGTTTTAGCGTCACTCTATATCCCGCACATGGCAGGGTAAGCAGTGGGAACCTGGGAACCTTCCCTTCCCCACTTTCCGCTGAACTCTCGAGGCGTTGCGTGTTGAGTGGCGGAATGCAATGTCGCGCTTTGCCTCCGTTTATATTTTTACAAACGGCCTCTAAACATCATCTAAATGTAAGCAAAAACATGTCTTTTAATAATTCTTAATTAATTTATCAATAATTTTCCTGTTATTTTTTGCACAAAAAATTGATAGCAACATTGCAAGTTTTATCTAAAACAGTTCGGAGATGGTGAACTTTGGACTTTACTTTACATATCGAACCTGTTAACCAATTATATGTAGAGGTATATTACTAATACATACTTTGGTGTGTTTTTTAAGATAAAGAATCTTACAAATTATGCAAAGTCATTTAAAATTTAATTTTAAAATATATTTGAGTCTTGCGACGTATACGAAATGATACAAAAAGGTATATTTGCTATCTATTGAGTTTCTTGCCGGCTCTTCTCAGCAGAACTGCCTTCCGAACCGGTGGTACCTTTTTTTGTTTATATGTTCACTCGACGATCCAAAAGTGCTTATAAGAGTCTATTTGAATAAACAATATTTTGAATTTGAATCAACGTAGATAAAGGTGCGTTGTCAACTGTGTGTACATTATAAATGTATTATGTTATATTTATATAGAGATTTTTTAAAGTTTTTTTTTTATTATAAGCACGTTTTACGATTTTTAGTGTCTCACATGTCTATTTAAATTTTAGCACGATACTAGAAACTACTAATTTAAAATTAGTTAATTAAAATTGGTTCATCCCCAAATCAATAATGTTAAAATTACTCATATACATAGTATGTACTTTTATATAAGTAGGCGTGCATTTATATAAACTAGTTTTTTATGTGTGCGTGTGGGCTTGCGTATGTGATTATATGAAAAAAAAGCAAGCTCCACGCTGTTTCTTGCATAGCAGGGTAGGCAGCGAGGACCCAAGACGTATTGAGACGGGTTAAGACACTCTGTTTCCCACTTTCCGTTTCTGTTTAAGCATATTAATGTTCGTATTAGCCTCTATATATACTTACTTGCGACTCATATGCGTCGCCAGCGCGGAGTAGAGGCGGTGCCGCCGCAGCCGCGCGAGCAGCGCGTGCAGCAGGTGCCGCAGCTGCATCAGCAGCACCACGGACGCCATGGACACCACCACGTTGCTGTACACCACCATGTGCGCCACGTGGCAGGTCTCCGTTATTAGACCCGCCGCCTGTATGTGTAATAATGGAAATTATTATTTTTTTGTTAGTCTTACACTGTATCCCTATAAATATGTATAAAAGTAAAAAAAAACAAAAAAAACACTAAGGTAAGCTTGCCAAACTTCAATAGTGAAAACTGCATTTAAATCAGTTAAGCCGTTTCTGAGATAAGCGGGCATAAATACACAGAGAAACAGACAAAGAAAATATAAATTATTACTATGGGTTCTATTACATTTATAATAATAATATATACAAACAGCGATAATTTTATTTTATGAATAGATAATGCGCTAGACGTCGCCTCCTGAAAATTTTGTTTGCGTAGATTTTGATGCGTAAAATGGAAAATCTATTTTTTTCCGTTCCCCTATAAATTGCGATAAATTCTCCCTCACAGCTCTCTACACTCCCTAACCTACTATTATGAGATAGGAAACTTTAACAGATGCTTATAGCATCTAACAGCGCAGCGGCTATCGGTGCGGATTTAGTAGTCGCGACCCGAGTTCAAATCTGTCTTTGAGCACACTAATTTTTATTTTATTTTGATATCAATTATTAATATTTTACTTGAATCATATGTGTAACGTGTGGGTAGGAGGATCCCTTAAACGGAATTCAACGGAGTTAGACGTGTGTCGGTTTTATAGCAATAAATGTTAAAATGACCACTCGTAACTGATATAATTTTTGAAATTTAAGAAATATGCTTGAAACTTGCTAAAGTGGATATTCAAGTTACTGTGTTTTGTTTCTCGCTGCAATAGGGGTAAGTCTTACTTGTAATGAAGTTTAGAAACTATACAAATAATTTTCATGTTAATTAATTGATGCTTGTGTTGTCGTAGCCTATCGAAACGCCCTTTATGCTCAGTGGATTACTAAAAATCCAGCAGTTCATATATAAAGCCCTGGAATAGTCGAGGCTGGTTTTGGCAGAGTTCCCTCAATATGAAATTAAAAACTCTCCTGGCGCCCTATTAGATATCATAAGATCTAGTAGTAATTTAGTAATAGTTAAGTAGTACCTAAGCATTGTTATATTTTATATCTTTTGAAGATTTATTAAGGTTGTTAGTTTTTTTTATTACATCATACATATATATAACAAATAACATTCTTTTATTATCCAAGAACCCGTAACAA
>JAATLQ010031143.1:0-10366 GCA_013421005.1 Heliconius erato x Heliconius himera | reverse complement strand
CTCCGCATATCCTACGAAGAGATCGCATCTCCACAGCATTCATCTTTCTTTCATTCTTCTTCTGTAATACCCACGTTTCGCTGCCGTATAACAGAGTCGGTACCAAAACTGCATTGTGTACGGCCAAACGCGCAGCTGTGCTGACGTTTTGCCGTCTCATCAATGCAGCTAAGGCTCCGTTAACCTTGTTACCGGCAGCAATACGCCTTTCCACATCCATCTCGTATCTTCCATCTCTAAAACTTAACTAAATTAACTTAAAAAAGTAGTACAATTGCTTTATTGTTGCTACTGAGTGAATTAGATATATCCAATATCTTAAAAAAAGTCAACCTAAATTTCTTTCATTCTTTTTCTTATTTATTAAGCCTTAGAAGCACACAATTGTCTATGTATTTAAAATAAAAAAGTTTTAATATTTAATTCATAAAACTTAAGTGAGAAACATGTGTTTTAATTTATTTAGTTAAAGCAACAGACACAACTTACGTCACAGAAAACTGGGGACCGATAAAGTCCAAAAGTTTTGAACTGGAGCGTCAAATGCGTCTCAATAGAGCCATAGATTATGTAAAGAGTTTTTTTTAAATCTACAAGCTTAAAAAATATATTATATAAGTATATGAATAAAATATTTTAGACTACTTGTGGCGCAGAGAACAGGTTAGGTAGAGGGTAACTTAATGTTAAGACACTCCGTTCCCATTAAGACACTTTCGTTCCGCATTTTAAGCGACATTCTGGAGACTTTGCGAGTTGCGTGGCGTTACTCAGCGCCGCGTTTTGTTTCAATACCAGAGCGAGGAAATGAAAATATCAAATATTTCATTTACACGAATGGAAGCATATCCACAATGTATCATGTTTACAGTTGCACGTTTATCCACCTATACCACGAAGGCCTCAATAATATTTTTTTTCAGCTTCACGCTGTATCCCATATACAGCAGAGCCCCATTCCTCCCTTTCCGCCGATTTTTTTCGAGGCGTTGCTTGTTGAGTGGCGGAAGTCAACGCCTCAATTATTTATCATTATTGCAACCATATTCTTATTCGATATGACCTTAAATATGATTATAAAATTATTTGAATTTGAGGCCAGTCGTGGCGCAGGGCCACAATTGTATGACTATAAATGTGACTGATTGTGGCTTCGATCCCCACTCGAGGAAATGAAATACTTTATATTTTCATTTCTTTATTCTAGAGCTCAACGACGCGCTTTGCCTCACAAAGCGCGGCATTGAGCTCCGCCACTCAAAAATAGGGAACGGAGTGTATTAACACTAGGTTCCCTCTGTCTACTCTGCTGTGTGCGGGATACAGCGTGAAGCAAAAAAATATATATTTCCTTTTTTTTTAATTTAAAGCACTTTTTAGAGGGTTAGAGGATTTATCTGATAAATATTCAATAACCCGTTTTCTTTGACGCTGAGTATTGAAGACACAATGTCTTTATCCACAAGTCGAGTCTAGATACATGCCTTTGTTATATTTATTTCTTTGAAATTCCTGCTCTATAAAATAACATTGATCTGCTGATATTGTCTTCGTGACATTCTTTTGACAATATAAAATTTTCATACCTATTATAAGGAGAATATCAAAATTAGGTGTAGGTATTTTGTTTCATATTTTGGTGAGTTTGCATTTTTGTAATAGACTAACGCCCAATATTAATAACCTATCTCCAACGTCAATCTTAGATTGTTTCATATATCTATCCAATCTCTAGATTGGATAGATATATGAAACAATCTAAGATTGACGTTGGACATAGGTTATTAATATTAGGCGTAAGAGAGCTTCTTCTATTCTTGAAGTAAAATAAATATTATTTTATTATATTTTATTTTATAAATGACAGGTACTAGCGAGGAATGAAATGAAATGAAAGTAAAATAAAATAAACAACTTAACACTATGGATAAATTAATAATAATAATTATTATAAGCTACGAAAGTGGGATGAATAAAGAAAATTCCTCTGAATCTCACTTTAAAAATAAACTGAAAATGATTAAAAAACCTGTAGCAACTCTTATACGTGAGTATTAATATTTTCCCAAGTATCTTTTAACAAGTCCTACCAACTTGTAGAAATATTTCGGTGGATAAGTTTTAATCACTTCTAAAACCTTTAACTCAACATGTAAGATGTGAGATCGATTCTTGTTTTAAACGTATTTGAAAAGTTTATATAGAAATATTTTTTTTGATCCTGATAAAATATGGTATTATTCCATATGTCTTATGTGGTTTTGTTTATATAAAAAATATTTTTTTGCAAATAAATTATAACAATTGCAAGTGGACTTCGTATAAGTAGACTTTAAAATGTAAGACATCGATTGTTCCCTTTTTTCATTTGAGTTTTGGAAAATCCAGTTACTTTCAGACTTCAGTCTTACTAGGGTAACAAAAGTGTTCTGTATAGATTATTGAATTCAAAAAGAATCTAATATATTTCCTTAAATCGCAATTTACCACTAAGTTCGAGAAACTGAAAAACAAACATTATAATGATATATATTATAAAGTTTATCACATACGTATACCAAATCATATTATTCTTACACACAATAATATGTAAGAATAATATGATTTGATCTCACTTTCTTAAAAGAACAGTTGTTCAAAACTTCTACGATTCTGCGAAGGCTTGAGGCGGGCTAGCAATAGCATTTATTTTGTGAATCCTCAAGGTATATGTTTAAAATACTTTATAAAAGTCTTAAGAATGGGTGAATTTGTATAATTTTTTGAACCGCATTAATTTTTTTAGTGTACAAATTTTTTAATTTTTTTAGTGTAAAAATATTTGAGAATTTATGTTTATGTACTATTCGCCTACTTTCTATCTTTTTACTAGCAATCTTATTTTCACTAAAATTTACATGACCAAAGAATTAATTATATTTAAAGCAATATTCAAACTAATATATTTTTTTCAATCTTAAATTATTATTGTCATATAAGTTATTATCAATTTTTAGGGTTCCGTGCCTCAAAGGGTAAAAACAGAACCTTTATATGATCAATTTGAACAATCACAAATCACTGAATGAAAACCGAACACAAAACCTACGTGCTTATAGTCAGGCCTTCTGCCGCGGAGCCGCAACAGTCTGAACTATAATATTTGTTTAACTAAAAATCACTATATCAATATTTACCAGAGTGAATAAAATATGGAAAAAAGAGTGCTATATAAGATGTAACTTGAAATATATAAAAAAATTAAAACACCACTTTCCTGCATATAAATGATTTAAATATGAATTCAATCAGAATACCATAAAGAGTCAAGGCATTTTGTTCTCCTCTTTGAAGCAAATTTAACCATTTTTTCCACGTGTACAAATAAAAGTAACGCTTACAATCAGAAGAAAGAAAATAAAGTAGTTACAGATTAAAAGAGGTTTCCCACTATAGTGCCGGTCACAGTTTGTTCTCGGTTTTTTTATCTATACATGAAGTCTCTCATATAAAAATATTTTTAACAGACTGACATCGAAATAACGAATGGTGACTATCACGATAGTGTAAATCCTGCCCAATGCTGTCCAAGGGCGTCATAACGCCCTCAGTTATATAAGAAGTGGCTAAATAAAAGAATAAAAGAACAGATCAGAATATATATTTCTGGTGAATCGGAGTCGCCCACCGGGAGTTTCAGGTAATTATATGGCCCAAGTACTTAATTTTTATAATCTTATTCATTAATGACCCGCTTAGACTAATTGGTGGCACACGACGAGGTGAACGGTGACCGGCCTTAAATACAATAATTTCACTTTTCTAAGCATAATACACCAAATCATTTACCGCGGGTTACGATTCACAGATACTTATTAATTCTCTTAAGCCTCTGATCGTGGGACTCAGCAGCACCATGTCATCAGCGTAGCTTAAGTTATTGAGGCATTGGCCATTTAAGTAGCGTCCAACATGGACGCTACTAAAATGAATATAGTGGTTAAAAGGGGTAGGAGAGCTAAGCCCACCTTGCCTTATACCACATGTAAGAGTGTATTCACCGGACAAGGGTGCCTTGTCGGGAGAATACACTCTTACGCCCACCTCACTTGATTTTTTTGATGTTTATACCAAAACTTAAGTAATTGCGTATTCTGCCGGCATACCCGTATCCTCCAGCTTCTCCCACAGGAGCTCATGATTTATCAGATCGAAGGCTTTAGATAAGTCCAGGAAGCACGTGGATACCGGAGTTTTCCACTTAGTGTAATACTTACAGTATGGTTATGGTTGAAAATAGCACTTTCTGCAGAAACACCTGGCTTATATTTCATGAGGTGGCCGTTGAGCAAGCTGTCAAGCATTTTTGCAGCTGTAGTTGCAAGTGATATAGGTCTGTAGTTGGTCTTGTCAGATGTGTCACCCGTTTTACTTTTAACAATAGGCACCATAATTGTACGCATTGATGCTTCAGGTAAATAGGTATGTTCCAGATTAAAATTAAAAAGTTTTGCAAGTATACGAGGTAGGTGCTCCCCTGGACACCTAAAATGTTCAATACTTAGACCGTCACACCCAGGAGACCTTTTTTTATCATATTAGTGATAGTTTTGAAAATATCCTTCTCAACAAACTTAATAAAATAACATTATTACGCGCGGTAGCGCGTAGCCAAGTTCAGTAAAACAGAACAGGCGAACAGCACCGTGGGTAATTTTACACGAACCACCATGAAGCCACTTTTTACCCCTTCATAACTCAAAAACTATTCCACCTAAACCTGCCAAATTTGGCTTAAATATTAGGAGCCGATACTTGTATATCGATCAAATTTCATAAACACAGCTCAAACGGTTATTTAAATAATGACTTCCAAAAATCATCAAATTTAACAGAGGTTGACTGACCTATAGACCTTAATTCTGACCCAGTTCTAGATAACCTAGAACGGTAAAATTTGGCATCCAGTTAAGTTATTGGGTGTACATAAAGGAAAAACTCCGAAATTAGTATTTTTTTATCATTTTCTTATAATTTTTCAATATATAGATTATATTAGGAACATTTACTTATAGTGCCTGTAATGTAAGAATAGCAATCAACGTTGATGACTAGACTCAATGCTTATTAAATATTATATGTTATTGCTCTTATTAAATATCAGGCGCTAGTAGATATTTTCTTTGTTTGTAGACTTGCTTCAATAGTGTTACGTAAGCCATGTAAACGAGATATTATCTTCAAGTATATTTTTAGACAAGAAATAATACTTATTCGGAGCCGAAAACGACTCACCCCTATGACCTGAGACAGCCGGTCATGATATGTATTCCAGGTCTTCACGTCAATATACAGAGAATAGATTACCGTCTTTACTTATTTTTTTACCTTAAACATATAACTCTTAGTACTTATAACTAAGGGTACTTGTATAGTCGACGATCGTATTTGTTAATCGAATCATTCTGACTTCACGCTTTATCTCTCTTACTACTCCCCTAGGAGGGTAGTAAGAGAGAACGAAGTACCAAACTCTACGGCCTCTGCATACCTTTTTCACCTCGTCATTAACTTTTTTATACATTACTTCCGGGGGGTTCTCATGCTTTTTCATAACCTTCATCCAATATCTTTGAAACAGTTTTTTCGAAGGAATCATATTCGTAAAATTAAAAATTAATCAGCTTCACGCTGTATCCCGGACACTGCAAGGTAGGCAGAGGGAACCTAATGTTAAGACACTTCGTTCCCCATTTTCCGCCAAGTTCTGGCAGTTTCTGGCATTGCGTGTTGATTGGCGATCTCGATACCAGAGTGAAGAAATGAAAATATAAATGTAAATAAATATTTCGTCTCCTCGAGTGGGGATCGAACCCACAGTCGATTTTGCAGTCACACTTTTACACACTCACCAGTTTTAGTACATCATATTTATTACGGTATTAAATTATTATTTTTGGTTGAAGTCAGTGGTACATACTTGAGGAAAGGAAATATTTATTTAAATTTATATATTAATTTCTTCGCTCCGGCAAAGCAAAACACGACGTTAAGTTCCGCCACTCCATACGCAATGCCTCCAAAATTAAGCGGAAAACTGGGATCGGAGTGTCGTAATACTATGTTCCCTTTGACTACCCTGCTGTGCTTATTTATTAAAGTTAATATTTGGATAAATGAGCTTCGCTCGAATAAAGGAGAGGGAATGTAAAAGACACCTCAAAGGTTTTTCTATAGCAGAGAATAGACTTGACAAGTAATTAGAAACGCAGTTCAGTGGTGTCATGTAGTGGTGGTTGAGTTGACAGGCATTTTATTGAGAAAGGAATGTGTGAAAATAGGCAGATCATCACACCCTCTCCACCTTTACCAACTCAGTCATTGCCAATAAGACGAAACCCAGGTATGGAGTAGAAAATGTAAGACAAACAACGCTTTAACCAAGTTACAGATAATAGAATGGCATAATTGTCAAGGTACTATTAAGTCAAGCATATAAGGATAACGAACTGGATAAATATTGATATGAAGAACATTAAAGTTTCTCAAAGAATCTGAAAAACAAGAATCAATAGCGACTCTTTCGGGAGCAGTTGATATACTGTGGAAAGTACAGATGAACTTGATGAGCCCAATAACAACGTAGATAATAAAAACAGTCGCTTTAATTAGACATCATTATAAAAATATAATATAAATAATACCCAAAATATATGTCTGATAAAGTATAAAATAATAATAATATTTATTAAAAATATATATAATACTCTTTAACTTGCCAGCTCAGCATGGGCATAAGTTTCTGCAGGATAAATAGGCTAGACTACAAAGTCACAATTATATGGCGATTTCGCCTTGTCTGGCTAGTCTATTGAATGGTAGCACTAAGAAAATCGCAATAGACGCAAAATCTATGAAGCGTTACCCACGAGAATCATTGGCGACATTGTGAAATCAAAAAACAAATTGATATACTGCTTGACTGGGATAAAAGAACGAAATTCGGGTATGTGAGCTGCTCAATAAACTGGGTGAGACACCTGAACAAGAGCCACGAAGGTTGAGAATACCAGAGTGAAAGTGGTAGACCGTCTTGAGATCACAGTGTACGAGGATAGAGGTAAAGACTGACTTATCGTATATTATTTATTGCTTCAAACAAAACATACAGTAACATAAAATGAAAAGTTAGTTGACAAGTGTGGGCTTATTTCTAAAAGAAATCTCTTCCAGCCAACCAGTGGAAGAGGATATCTATCAAAACAGCGGGGAGAGTACAACAGCAATTAACAGTAAAAGAAAATAATAAACTAAAATATACTAACAGAAAAAACCTAAAATCAACTTCACGCTGCATCCCGCACAAAGCAGGGTAGGCAGAGTTTCGGAGGCATTGCGTGTTAAGTGGCGGAACTCAACGCCGCGCTTTGCGTTGACACCAGACAGCAAAGAAATAAAAATATAAATGTAAGTAAATATTTTATCTCCTTGAGTGGGGAGAAACATCATATTCACAAATATAAATACATATATACAATTTCTTATACATATATAAACTACATAAACATATATTCTGTGCTTATTTAGAAAACGTATAAAAATTTGAACGTAGCGGGACTCGAACCCGCGCCTCCTGGAAACCGACCAGGCCCTCTGACCACTAAGCCATACGTTCTCATCGATCGAGCTACGTCGAAATTTTTATACGCTCGTTATAACTTATTTATGTTGTTTCCAGGAGGTGCGGGTTCGAGTCCCGCTACGTTCAAATTTTTATACGTTTTCGAACGAAGGTTTATACCCAAGGTACATACTGTTACAAACCGGCAGCTGCCATTTGATAAATCAACAAAATATGAACTACACTCAAGATTCATACACAAATATAAACTACTCAGATATAACTAATTAGAATCTTAAGAATAATAAAACTGAATCCAATAAAATAGAAGTCTTTCTTGGGGTCACTATTGTTCGGTAGTGTTCCAGTAAACCAGAATATAAATAATGCGTCTATTTCTCCCAATTGACTTAAGGAGGAGAAGTCATTGAAGGAAAATGAAAAGTAGTTGTAAAGGGACCGTCCACAAAACATAAACCGAGTTGACCTAAAATATATGAGAAGAAATCCCGTGCGGAACAAAGGTGTAATATTAATCGGTCTTATAAAGGAGCGCTTCCTATAGTTTCAAAAACTCAAAATATTATGCATATAAACACCCTAAAGAGTAGCCGTGAAACGTTAAAATCCCAAAGGGTTTTTAACCGAGATAAAATCTTATTGACTACGAAAGTACGTATAAAATATTATGTTCGGATGAAACTGTACCCACAATGTCCCCAGAACTCAGCAGAAAGTGGGAAACGGAGTGTCTCAACACTAAGTTTCCTCTGCCTACCCTGATGTGTGCGGGATACAGCGTGAAGCTGAATGAATTCGCCATATACGCCATATTATTTAAATTTATATTTCCATTTCTTTACTCTGGTATTCAAGGCAAAGCGCGGCGTTATATCCACCACTCAACATACAAAATCCCTAGAACTTGGCGGAAAGTGGAGAACAGAGTGTCATAACACTATGTTCCATTAGCCTACCCTGCTGTTTGCGGGATACACCGTGAAGCTAATTTATCTTATAAATTTAGATCCACATGAAATCAAAGCACAAGGAAACTCTATGGTAGAGAACAACCGCCTGTGAGTCTTATACCGCCTCGACTTAGCTAAATTAAATACAAACAGAAAATGTTTGAAAAATAAGTTCTTTGATTTTCACGAGTATTACACATTTTAAATGTAACTATTTTAACCAGATTAATAGCGTATATTTTAAATTATACATTTTGTAAACCCGACATTTCGAACACTTTGCAGTAGTCCGTGGCCACGGGTAGACTGAGGTGACATTTGTCTGTCAGTTGACATAATTATTATACCAAACTAACGCCAACGATTTCTTAATTGCCTCGCGTACTGCCCTGGATTCCTGGATGAGCTGATAGTATCTTGCCCTCTGGTTCAAAAAGAACCCACCATGCGTTTGAGACTTCAATGATTTTATGAGTGGGTCCCAGGTGATAGAAAGTTACCAGCCATCCTCTCTATTGAAATTAGGATGTTTTTGTATTTCAATAGCCTCGTGGATCGTTCTTGGAATGTATGTTTTCCTTAGCGTCGTTAGGTCTATGTATAATATGGTCTATATTTATGTGTAAGATCTGACTTGGCTAGTTTTCAAATGAATTTACGAAAGCATCGATATAAATGAATATATTCCAAGAAATATATTCATTTATATCGATCTAAAATCTAAAATCCGTCTAAAAATAAAAGAGCAAATTTTATATTCCTTCTTGGTAGGCATACAAGCCTCCGGGGTCGTGCCGTGGGACCTGAACGCGATGTCTCCGGCGTCGGTCTATTGCCGTCGTGGGATGCGGTCTCATCCATCTGCGAGGCAGTGGTGCTCGAGAAGGAGTCAGCTAAATGGGCGAGGGAGGCTATTGCTGAACTCGCAATCCGCCGTAAGAGACCGGGTCGGTGGAGGGCGGCACACGATCGCCGTCTTCCGCCTAATGAGCCAGAGGGCGGTCAGCTGGCCGCCTACTAACCTGGCCCGAGTAGTCGCGGGCAGTTTGCTTCCGCGCGCTTCTCAATGCAGGCGGTCGAGGGTGCCCACCCTTGACTCCGCGACGTGCCTTTGCAGGCTCCCGCCACCGCGTTTCGCGGAAGACTTTTGTCCCCGTGTCATATATCAAGTCATATAAAAACTAGCCAAGTCAGATCTTATACATAAATATAGTCTCCTAAATTGTAAAAAGATATAATATAGATAGGATATTTAAAAAAAAAACAAATCAAATCAGCTTCACGCTGTCCCGCACACAGCAGGAGAGAAAACCTAGTTAAGACACTCCGTTCCCCACTTTGTGCCGAATTCTGGAGGCATTGCGTATTGAGTGGCAGAACTAAACGCCGCGCTTAATCTCGACACCAGAGCGAAGAAATGGAAATATAAATTTAAGTAAATATTTCATCTCCTGGAGTGGGGATCGAACCCACAACCAGTCGGTTTTACAGTCACACTTCGTGCCGCTGCGCCACGACTGTCCTTAAACTAGGTTGTTTAAGGTGTTATAAAATATTTTATACTAGCGACCCGCTCGCGGCTTCGCCCGCTTTAACTACTGAATTATTCATGTAATGTACCTATGTTTGCAAAACACTTAAGATTACTAATGTGAAAATTATTTAAACCTTAATGCAACCCGCATTTTCGTAGTTCCAATAAGGATGTTCCAATTGTTTAAAAAACACACACTTAAGCAAATGACACAAACAAAAGAAAACTTTAACGAAAGAAATTATAAACAACAGCAACTAC
>JAATLQ010031142.1:0-10365 GCA_013421005.1 Heliconius erato x Heliconius himera | reverse complement strand
ATAGCGTTACTTGTGTCGATTTTTTACTATCTCAAATATTAACGTCTTGAAAACTTAAATACTTATATCTTTTGATAGAGTGAAGCAATTACAATGAAATAAACACTAAAACCTACCTTGATTTATTTGTAATTTTTATGTATAAAAGTTGCTTAAATTTATTGTGTACTTTTTACGTGATACGTGTTCACATAAACAGACAAACAGACAAAAATTCCAAAAATGTTGGAAATGGATTATGTTAATTACCCTTTAACACCCTGGCAATTTTTTTTTTAAATAATTACAATGTACAGAAACGACTTTTCTACAGATTTATTATAAGTATAGATATAGATTTTTATTAAATCATGTAATCAGTTATTTTATTCAGTTATTTTTGTTATTTTCTTGTCGAAACAAAACTAATTGTTATTGGAAGAAATTATTTTAATTTCACGCTGTATATGTGGATGTACGAGTGGAAAGAGAGTAGGTAGTGGGAACCGTGTGTTCATGTTGACATTGTGTATTAATAATTTATTTACCCGTATAGGGAACGAACCCACAACCGTCGCGATTGCAAGTCAAATGATGGCAAGTCGCTATGTTACTACGCCATGACGGCCTCTTAATAAAAAAAATCTTAAAATATAAATAAAAAAACAGTTTCAAAAGAAACTTCATAATGGTCTTACTCGCCAGTGGTTTGTTTGGCGCGGTGTTGTATTTTACAGAAGGTTGGTTCCAAAATAATTAGAAAACTTTTTACAAAATTCAATGTAAATATGGAGTTCTTAATGTAAATAAGTAAATACTTGTTGTGTGAGGGAAAATGAAGTTGAAAAACTGTCACTTTCAGTAACTCGGTGTTTTGTCAGACGTCGTTTGTGTAATGTACTATTCGCATTAACAAAGAAGTATTCTTATATTAATATTGTTTTTTTTTTATTAAATTTGTTATCTTTACTTAATTAAATACAGTAAATGGGATTTGAAATAAGATTCATGTCGAAACATTTCAAAAATATTGTGAGTTTTAATGAAATTATTAATTTTAGCACCGTATGAATAATATTAACTAATATCTAAAATTAAAAAAAGTGTTAAAGCGGAGTATAAGCTTGCACTTCTACCCAAATTAACTCTCTGGGTGCTCATATGACGATCTAACTACAGTAATGTAGTCAGCGTGGCTCTACACCGACTAAACTCAATTCAAGCAATTAAATCATTTGACACGAACAAGAGAAAGAAAGTAGATGAAAGATAAAATTTAAATTCATATTGTGAGTACCTACTGCTCCACTTTAGAAGATTGAAGTAAAAGATTACGTAACGGAAGAATTTTGTTGTAATTGTAAAAAGTCTTACTCATCTGTGGTTTTGCGCAGTGTTGTATCTCACAGAAGGTTGTTCTATAATGCCAAAAAAAATATTTCTTAAAAATACTTTTTTGTCTTTGATATTAAGAAGAGAGAAAAGAGAAGAGAGTGAGTTCTTGCTTAGTTGAACAGTAAAGTAAAAATAATTTAATTATAAATATTCTCTGAATGGTGATTGAATTCGTTTTACAGTAAGACAGTAAAATCCGACACGAGCTAAAATGCTCATTATTCAAATTACCAAAGCTGTATTACATATTAGAATTCACCGAAGCGTACTAAACTGTTCTCTCAATTAAATTCCTTAGAAGTTTAGGAATTCATAGGAATTTCAATAATATTTCCAGTATACCTGACACAGTTGGAACCTAGTATTAAGAAACTCTTATCTCAATTTTCTGCCAAATTCTGGAGGCATCGCGTGTTGAGTGGCGGAACTCCACGCCGCGCTTTTCCTCGATACCACAGCGAAGAAAATAGAAAAAATAAATATTGCATTTTTCCGAGTGAGAATCGAACCCACAACCCGCCTCGGCTACTATGTATATTATAATGTGAAATAGTAGGTATGTTATAATTGTGAAACTATTAATCAAATGTTTGCCTATAGCAAACTACGCGACGCGACGTAGCGAAATTCCACAGAGATTTAAAGCTAAAGTTCTAAGTAATTAAAAAATAACTTCGGAAGCTATGAATATCTACCAAATAGTGATAAATATGCAGGAATAAATCTCGTTGTTTATTTTTTGTATTACTTTTCTGTTTTAAATAATACTATGATAAATAATAAAATAAAGAGTCCAGTGGTGACGCAGTGGCACAAGTGTATGACAGTAAATTGACACAGACTGATTGTGGGTTTGATCCAGATCGCGAAAAAAACATATTTATTTAAATTCATATTTTCGTTTCTTCGCTCTGGTGTCGAGGTAAAACACGGCGTTAAGTTTCACCACTCAAGTTTCGACACGCAATCATTTAGAATTCGGCGAAAAATGGGGAACGGAGTATCACTTGGTTTCCTCTGCGTACTCTGCTATGTGAAGCTGATATATAAATAATAGCTTAGGGACTTCATTTGTTAAAAAACAAAGCAGCTTATTTTGAAATTATGTCGAACTCGAAACACAAACATGTAATGTCTCGAAATTTGGCGGAAGACTGTCTTAATATTAGGTTTCCTCTCCCTACTAATATTACTTACCCTACCCTAGTAATAATTAATAAATAGAGTTCTTATCTTCACCACTTTAAACGAAGCACACACTTTTAAGTACTCTGTAAAATAAAAAATAATACATATAAAAGAAAAAAAAAAGATTTTGCCAAAAATGAAAAAAAATTGTTTTGAAACAAACTAAATAATAAGATTTATCGTTGTAAAATAAAATGTCATTTTTCAAGAATGACGTAAACAGACCTCACAAAGCAGCAACGCCACACACGCCTCATTGATGAAACCGAATCGTAGGTAATGGCAGTGAAACTGAAGGTCGTTCAGGTTTATTACGTACGAGTATATGGTTTTTAAGAATGAAAAATGACAGATCGGCAACGTTTCATAGTAATTTTGTAGTAGTATATGCTTACGTTATTAGTATAACTGCTTCATACGTAATACAATATGGACAAAAATCATGTTGGACCAAAATGTTGACGAATCTTGATTATTTTTAACATTTTTAAAGTGTTAATTCACAGTTAGGAAAAAAAGTTTCCAGGAGGCGCGTGTTTGAGTCACGCTACGTTCAAATTTTTATACGTTTTCTATATAAGAATTTTAATTATTTGTTTTAAGTATAGGTTTTGAAATATTTTATCTTATATGCTGCTCCCGTAAAAAGAGCATAATCGCTTCCACCTTGTATACTAAATATTATATTAATTTTTACGTGACCAGCGCGTTCTCTTGGCCGACTTGTAAACAAACATTGAGGTAAAAGTATTCTACGAGTATGTGAGACGAAATATGTCGACGTTACTTGTTTCAAAACGCTTGTGCTAATGTTTTACAACAAGATAACGGTTTAAAAACGTCACAACAACTCCATAGATATTTTTAAATTATGCAGTCAGTCAGATGCATGCGACTGTAAAAGGCGTCGTTTATCAATTTCCACTCAGGGGATTGAAATATGCAATATTTTCATTTCCTTGCTCTGGTAACAAGGCAAAACGCGGCGTTGACTTCCGCTACTCAAAACGCACAGCCTCAGGAATTCAATAGGAAGTGGGAACGAATTGTCTTATCATTAGATTCCTGGGTTCCCTCAGTCTATGTGGATACAGTGTTAAGTTAAAATATAAAAAAAAAAAACAAAAGTACGATAAACTGATATGTTAATAAGCTCATGAAGCCTGCCTCGCAATAAGCGACATGAATAAAATTATATAGATCAACTCAGTTATGTTCGTACAAATGACATTACAGAGGAGACATGCCAATTGTATCGATGCATATATTCAACGGCCGTGTAAAGGGCATATTACAGATCTATACTTGTATGCTAATATTGTAAAACTGAAGGGTTCGTTTGGTCGGACGCGCTAATCTCAGTAACTACTGGTTTGTATTCAATATGAATTTTGTATCGGATAACTAAATCTATTTTTTGACCAGAAAAAAATGTTTTACAACAAGAATTATAAAATCGGTTTTGAAATGTTACAATAACTCACGCTATTTATAATTACTTTAAAATTATGCTCTTCATAAAATTACGAGCGAGCGTACATTAAAACGATTCCCAGTCGCGGGAATAAGATATTTATTATTTTCATGATTCTTTATACCTGCGATCAGAGACCAGATAGAAATCTAAAGTGTGTTTGTCATAAGTAATTCTTAGTTATTTATAATTGACGAAATAGACGAATAAGATCTAAATCTTTGTCTATACTAATTTATAAAGAGGAAACATTTGTACGTGTGTATGTTTGTAGTGAATAAACATAAAAACTACTTAACCGATTAAAAAACTATTTCGCTATTAGAATGCTACATTATCACCCAATAACATAGGATATATTTATTTCTAGAAAATTCACGTAGTATACAGTAAAGCTCAGATAAATGTGGAAAATAAAAAAGTAAGAACTTGAAGTATCCATACTAATATTATAAATGAGAAAGTAACCATGTCTGATACTTATTTAGAAAACGTATAAAAATTTGAACGTAGCGGGACTCAAACCCGCGTCTCCTAGAAACCGACCAGGCGCTCTGATCACTAAGCCATACGTTGTTATGTTGTTAGCATCTCTGTAGGGAGATTTTTACAAATTTCCGCTAGCCAAAGATAATTAATTACTAAGAATGATCATCTGGCAAGAGAGAATGCTATTTATTAAATATTTTTAACATTTTTAAAGTGTTATTCCACACTTTAGAAAGAAAAATACGTATTTAGAAAAGGTATAAAAATTTGAACGTAGCGGGACTCGAACCCGCGTCTCCTGGAAACCGACCGAATATAACACGAGTTAAGGCTTATTAATCATTTTGTCACAAAAGGTTATCACTTTGTTTTAACAAATAATTTCCTATATTCTGTTTTATTTTTTACATCTTGAACTATGACACTTATACACAAAGTGGCTATTGTTAGACATTTATCAGGCACCGGCTACACTCTACACGCCTCTACGGCGGCCCCGAGTGCGTATTGTTCTACGACGCTTTATCATTCAACTTTATGCATAGGTTATATGGACTGTGGTTAGAGGTTTGAAATCCAAATTTACTTTATTATATCAAAGTAAAAGGAGGATTAAACTTTACCTAATACGGACACGTATTAGGTAAAGTTTAATCCTCTATTTGAAACACAATATTTTCAACACGTTTTTGAGGCCGTCGTTTCCTAGTGGCACAAAGATGTGACCGTAACGCGTCGGATGTGAGTTCGATCCCTACTCGAGGGAATTAATTATTATCAATTAATATCTTCATTTCTTCGCCTTAGCACTAAGGCAAAAGTCCGGCGTTGAATTTTGACAAAAAGTGGGGAGTGCCTTATTACTATGTTCCCTCTGCCTACCTTGCTGAGTGCGGGATCCAGTATGAAACTTTTATTAGGTCCATATGTCAGTTATTAAAATAAATTGAACGTAAGCTTGGCAGTTGTACGTAGATTAGGTGATTACACAATAATAATTTATCATCGAGCTGATGATGCAGTTGGGATCTGAACAGTGAACTTCAGAAGTTACTACTTAACCACTTGAGCTTATGTTCATATATGAATGCTTTATTATCTCATATCGATCAACATTTTTTATCAGAGCGAAAGAAACTAAATATTGTAATTCATTCTGAAGAATGGTAGTCCAAACTACAACTATCATGCTTTCTGTCAAATGTTGTTCATCGTCTCGTGGCCTCAATATAAAATGTTCTTTTACAAATAACAAAAAGTAATTTCGTATCTGTAGACAATGTACGTATGCTATGAGGACGTTTTTTACGACTAATAAAATAAGCGGATAAAAAGTGAATTTCCATAAACAATCCTTGTATTAAACATATTGCATGTAAAATTTTTAACCGACTTCAAGTAAAGAGGTTATTAGTTTGATCTATACATACATATATTCTATTGTTGGAATTTCCATATATTTGAGTATGGTGATTTTTTTAGGCTTCGTGTGCTAAATATTAGGTACGTGTGCTAAATTTCGAAATTTTTGTAGATTTGTATGTATGTCCGCAAATTTCTTGAAAAATTACTTATCGACACGAAATCCATTTTAATTCCGAATGAGGTAAAGGGGAAAGGAAAGTTGCAACTTATACACGTACCTCGTTTAAGTATTAAGCTTGTTGAAAACTTTGATTATTCCCTAATTTGGAACTAATGAAACAATCTAAGTTTCATCATAATTAATTCAGATAAAAAATTGACTCCGTTTCTTGGCTTAGTAATATACCTAATTCATCCAGCAAATTGCACCGCTGTCCCCAATCTGTTACTTGAAGCGAACAGTACAAATGTAAATAAAATATTCAGTTTGCGGAGTGTTGGCTATTTGCCATGTTAGTTTGATGTTTTGGAACAAGGTGTTCTCCGCCAACTGTCCGGAATTCGAGACGTTGCTTGTTGAGTGAATATAGGTAGGTAGGTATAGTATAGCACGTAGATGAAAGCAAGTCTCGAGAAGTCCAAAAAAATATTTTTTTATAGTTTCACGCTATATTTTGAACATAGTAGGGTAGGCAGAGGAAACTTGGAAACCTAGTATTAGGAAACTCCGTTTTCTTTATTATCTCAAGTGGGAATCGAACCCACAACCTGTTACGTTTATAGTTGCATCATTATGCTTTTGCGCCACGACTGGTCTCTTTATAAGGAAAATTTAAAAGGAGAATTCTATATTTTAAGATACTTTGTATGTAAGTTCTAGTCGAGAGAGGTGATTCTCTTTCCTTTAAAATACAATGAATAATATTACAATTTCAGCAGGAAATAGGCAACCAAATTATATGTTACTATTATATGATAATAGTTACGAGTATATTATGTATATTATATACATCAGGTCACGGTTCACGATCGCCGACACTACGCTTTGCAAGCGTTTAATCGACTCAATTTGAGTGTGATATCGACGTGGGGGGTCCAGCACAATGGTGGGGGGAGTTGTTAGGGAGGTATATGAGTACTTGGTGGGTGGACACTCTAACGGCACTCAATGCTTTACAACTCCTACAATATGACTCCAATTACTGAAATAAATTGGAATTGGATTACTATTTTGAAAGTATAGGATAAAATAATAAACAATTCCCTAATTATTTAAATATTGCTTCCATATGTTTCAATATATGTATAATTATTTTCAAATTCAAGCGATTGTAATATTGATTTTATGAAACTTTCGACTTCCCTGTTCACCATTCAAATGTCTTTCCTCATCTCAGTTCTTGTCGTTTTTATTTTTAGTACAAAATATGTCTGAAACGTGTTTGATAAATCACAAATTGTAAAATAATATTTTTACGTCATTTGTTATTGACAATGTTGAAATAAGATTGTCTTTAAATAACATTAGAAAATTTATATTAACAATATAGAAAATACTTATTATATTATTCATATTATCGTCGTGAAATATCAGATATTATAATTGAAATATTTTTATGTTTTATTAAAATATTTCAAATTCCTTCTGTTCTATGATGATTATGTCCAGTTGTGCATTTTTTGTCAGTCGGTCAGAAGCAGAAAGTTTTATATAGATATAAGCATTCTATGTCTACAATCACCGCGTTTATAGTCGTATTTCATTTCGAGGCCAATCGTGGCACAGTAGCACAGCAGGGTAGGTAGAGAGAACCTAGTGTTAAGACACTCAGTTCCCCATTTTCTGCCGAATTCTGGAGGCATTGCGTGTTGAGTGGCAGAACTCAACGCCACGCTTTGCCTCGACACCAGAGCGAAGATATAGAAATCTAAATTTAAGTAAATATTTCATCTCCTCGAGTGGGGATCGAACCCACAACTAGTCAGTTTTACAGTCACGCTTTGGCCTCACATGTCACTCACTTTTCATTATCTTAGTAACATATTATTTCTGGATATCTTCTGCGCTTAAAATATTATTTCCATCTATTCTATTGTTAGTCAGCTGAAGAGTTCATTTAGTTGATCACGTTAAACTCATAAACTACTGGTTGAAATTTAAAAAAAAATGTTTTAATGAATAATTAGATGGATTTCAATAGTTCCCTTTACCTACCCTGCTGTGTGCGGGATACACCGTGAAGCTGATTTTTTTTTCTATAGTTGCAAAAATTATAATTAAATACAGTACTAAACATAATTACAATTAAGCTAAATCCACCTTATGATAAAGGGATGAGACAATCAACATAATTTAGACGTTAATCCCACGCATCACTAACACAATGTAAAGCGATTCAATAGATTCAAATTCGTTCTATGAATATCTACTACCTCTCAGGTGAAACTCTAGTAGATAATGTAGAATGTAATGACAGTCTCATGTTCTAATACGCTGAGGTACCGTTCACTAAATATTTATTAAAGCTTATATGAGTATATTTGCTTGTTACCATTGTAGCAAACCTTGAGGCCGGTCGTGGCGCAGCGGCACAAAGTGTGACTGTAAAACCGACTGGTTGTGGGTTCGATCCCCACTCGAGGAGATGAAATATTTACTTAAATTTATATTTCCATTTCTTCGCTCTGGTGTCTAGGCAAAGAGCGGCGTTGAGTTCTGCTACTTAACACGCAATGCCTCAAGAATTCGGCAAAAAGTGGGGAACGGAGTGTCTTACACTAAGTTCCATCTGCCTACCCCGCTGTGTGCGAGATACAGCGTGGAGCTGACCATTGTAGCACTCGCAATATACTGGAGCAAATAACTCTTTGTTTTCCATTAAATTTGAAACAAAAAACTATTTGAAACTTCTATATTCTTCATATTTTTATTTAATAAAATTTGGAAGATATTGCTGTCTCTATCAACTGTAACAACTTATTCGTTCGAATTAATTGGCAAAGGGATTATTATTCGACTGGCATGCTTGGAACGTAATAAAAAAAATTAGAACATCCGTTATGTTCAAATCCAATATAGTAAGAGTATTTGGAACCTAAAACTTTGTAAATCCTCCTAATACCTATAAATGGAAAAGTTTGTGACGATGGACGTTTGTTCTACTTTCACGCAAAAACTGATACGATTTAGATAAATTCTTGCAGTAATAAAGCTTATATGCCAGAATAACGTATAAGCTACAATTTATTGTAAAGGCGATACTTGGCGCGCTGAGTACAACCAATGAATGCTGGATAAATTTTGTTTAATAAAATGTTCCTTATTATTAATAGAAATGATTTATACATTACATAAAATTATATATATATAAAATTATATTTTATATAATTTAGCTATAATATAACAATACGTTTAAGCGAGCGGAGCCATGATTTAGCCGCTAGTATCTATATAATTTGCTAAAGCATATAGATATGTGTTTACCTATACTTATAAAGTAGTGATGTGCTCTTACGTAAAGAATTCCTTTCTAATGCCCTTTGCAATTCAGTCACGTCACTTCTAATGTCTTCCGGTTTCCCAAACCCTTCCTTACATTACTCAATACTCAGTTTATAAGGTAAACAGTAAGCATAATATATACATTATTGTATATTACAAAAGGTATATATTTAGGTATATAATTTTGATCAGTTCTCCCCTCTTCTATTACACTTAATCATACAGTAGAGCTTACTAAAAAGAAACTAACAGTGACTTAACTTAACTTAAAAATATTTTTATTAGATTGACGCTTGAACTCGCACTTAGCAGAGTATGTAGAAGGTACCTGGGAACCTAATTTTAAGAAACTCTGTTCTCCATTAAGATATTTCGGTTCGAAACTTTCTGCCAAATTCTCGAGGCGTAGCATACTAAGTACGTAACTCAACGCCACACAAATATTTAATTCCCCGAGTGAGAATTGAATCTACAACTTTCGCGATTATAGTCGTAAGTTTGTGCCCCTACAGCACAAAAACAAATTTTCGTGTGTACATTCCCTCGAGCAAACATTGAATCCACAACTATCGCGGTGCAGTCACGCGCTGTGTTGCTGTACCACAACGTCAAGCAAAATAAATAACTTTACAAAATATTATAATTAGCACAAGCTAGTTATACCATCCCTTTATAAGATTAAAGTAAATTTCTGAAACGTGCATCCCTCATTTTCTTTACACGAGAGTGGAATTATCTCTTTATTTTAAACTCGCTGAGGTAAGACGCTCTTTATCTCTATATATAATAAGACAGTAAAAATATTTTGTCTGTACATTTAGTAATTTTGACTGAAATGGATAGAGGGACACTTAAAAAAACTAATAGAAAGCAAAAAGATTTTTTTTGAATTTCTTGTCTGTCTGTCTGTCTGTCTGTCTGTCTGTCTGTCTGTCTGTCTGTCTGTCTGTCTGTCGACATATTGTTGTCCGCA
>JAATLQ010031141.1:0-10362 GCA_013421005.1 Heliconius erato x Heliconius himera | reverse complement strand
TTTCATTGAATTCGATGATAGTTCAAAACTGCCCCATATATGTTCAAAGCTACCCCGCAAGGGGGGCAGCTTTGAACATTTGACTACTGCTACTAAAGTTGATATTGCACCTTTACCTTATATATTTTTCTACATACGATGCTACGATTGTGTGGCACAATAGTTGGACTAAGCCTTGTGAAATAGTAAAGAAGTTAAAAACTGTAGAATTTTTAGATATGACACAAAGTTTAAAAATCTCTCCCCTACTCGGTCGGTTTGTCTGTTTGTTTGTGTGTTTCATCACGCTAATTTTGAAACCTATTTAATTGCGCAGTTTGCACAGATGTAATGATTAAATAACTGACCTTAATAAGTATTTATTTATATTCTCACAGAGGTGTTATCACTTTT
Organism: Heliconius erato x Heliconius himera; assembly: GCA_013421005.1. Classification (NCBI taxonomy): domain Eukaryota; kingdom Metazoa; phylum Arthropoda; class Insecta; order Lepidoptera; family Nymphalidae; genus Heliconius; species Heliconius erato x Heliconius himera. The sequence continues at coordinate 9,969 of JAATLQ010031141.1, read as the reverse complement.
TTGTGCTTACTTTGTTTTTAAGAATTAATTTAAACAAAATATATTTATTTTAAGATAAAAATTACAATCACATATTATACATGAACTTTTATATTTACATAATTGAGAATATTGAATACTAATAGTATTTTTTTGTTTAACAGATCAACATTTATTATAACACATGCGAAGAAAGCATATTTTAAGCATTTTTTAAAATTCTTATACCTTTTGAAAAGCTACCAACATTCTAGATTTATATACCTACACTTTTGAGAAAGGTAATCTATCTATATTATAAAAAAACATAACGTACCAAATTAAATTATTAAAATGTCCGTCACCAAAACACAATATTAACTTCTATAAACTATAAACTCGCCATCGCCAATTTACTTTTTACTGCATACACTGTTATTTGATTTAATCTTCTTTTGAATTGTGGTTAAATAATATAGGAAAATAAGTGATTTATTCAATTTAAAAATAACAATTTTAAATAAAATAATATAATCTTGCTTCACTTGCGCGTAATCTACGTAATTTGATTGTGTCAGAATTTATTTTTTCTACTAAAATAACTTTATTAATCACGATGAAAACTAGCCTATAAGTTAGTGTATACAGTACAGTATAGTGATAAAATTAATTCACTTCCATCCAGTAGTTATAGATATTTCCGGTAATTTGTGTTTTTCGGCTATTAATCAATTTTAAGATAATTATAATGAAAACCATGATGAAACCCAAAAAAATGTACCTGCAGACCCTAAGCTATCACCATACAAAAAATCATCCATTGTTATCCGGTAGTTTTTGATTTATTGATAAATGTACAAACAGATAGACAGACAGATACACAGACAAGTATTCTGCTGAGTAGTTTTTTAGCTTCTATTATCGATATGTTAACCAATCAATTTTTTATTTTTTTTATATCTTTAATCCACAGAATTGATTCTTTTCTATTCTCTTATTATACTTATATCTCTACAGGTTATTATAATTAAATTAAATGTAGGTATCATTAAGCCGCAGAAAAATATAACTACATTGTTTTCCAGCTTTACGCTGTATCCCGAATGTAGTGGGTGAACAGAGGGAGTATAGTGTTAAGTTACTCTGCTCCCCACTATCTGCCGAATTTTGGAGCCATTGCAGGTTGAATTGGAGAACAAGACACTAGAGCGAATAAACGAAAATAATATATATTTCATTTCCTGAAAAAATAATCAAACTCACAACCTACCGCAGTTATAGTCACACGCTTGTGCCCCTCCGTCACAACTGGCCTCTTATTAGCCGACTGAAGATTATTATTGTTATTATTAAATTAATAAAAAGTATCATAAAAACAGAAAAATAAACATATCAAATATATAAATATATCAACTTTAACAAAAAAAAAAACAAATCAGTCATATTTTTTAAAGAGAATAAAAATAACGAATGATATTACTCTTTTAGTCCTAAATCAACGTTATGTTAAAACGAGCAACGATCATTAAATATCAAAAGTGTATTCGATTTCATTTTAATTATACAAATGTATTGCCGACAGTTATTACCACACAGTACAACATTGAGGCCAGTCGTGGTGCAGAGGCACAAAGTGTGACTGTAAAACCGATTGGTTGTGGGTTCGATCCCCACTCGAGGAGATGAAATATTTACTTAAATTTATATTTCCATTTCTTCGCTCTGGTGTCGAGTACAAGCGCGGCGTTGAGTTCTGCCACTTAACACGCAATGCCTCCAAAATTCGGCAGAAAGTGGGGAACGGAGTATCTTAACACTAGGTTCCCTCTGCCTACCCTGCAGTGTGCGGGATACAGCATGAAGCTGATTTAATTAGATTTTTTAATTCTTGGGAATAATATTAAAAATTACATTGTCCATTGCCAGACACTTGGCTATGACTCCCTGCCAGACACACCCAAATCCTATAAGCCATAAGCGCCTACAAACATATTAGGAGCAAATAATATTTTTTACACTCTAGTACATTAAATTCGTAAGATCTTGTAATTTATTAATATTAGAGGTGGTGTGGTATTAATACGCCTCTATAGCAGGGGTTCTTAAGCGTTTCTTGATCAATGACCACTTTTATATCAGTCTTGTAGGGACCACTATGAATGTAAAGTAAATATTAACTGTGATAATCAAACAGAAACTTCACCTCACCATCCCCAGTCATAAAATTAAAATCGTTCGCGGACCAAATTTAGGCTTCTGCGGACCACTGGTAGTCCGCGGACCACTGATTGGGAACCAGTGCTCGATAGTATTGCCATGGCGGCGATCTAATTTAACTTGGTAGGAAAAAATAATTTAGTATTAAAGTTGTGAGTGAAGCTGGTAATAACAGATTTAATTATAACTTTACGCGATCAATGAATTTTAATTTAGTATATGATTAATAGGTATATGTTAAAGAGTATTGTATATTAGTATTTTTATTTTACGTATGAAGTCGTCGCAGTGCAAAAGCTCAAACATGCAAGTGTAAGCGCGATAGTTATAAGTTCGATTCCCATTTGAGGAAATGAAATATTTAATATTTTCATTTCCTAACCGCTTTGGTAACGAGGCAAAGCGATACTTCAAGAATTCGGCCAAATGTGGGGAACGGAATTGTCTTAATAGGAACTGAGTATCTTAACATTAGCTTCCCAGGTTCCCTCTGCCTATCCTACTAAGCTTGCTTGTATTTATAAAATGTTATCACATTATATTAACTACACTGAGGATCCATACACATAACATTATATCGTCATAAATATGAATATAGCTATTGCATTCAATCAGGCGCATCCAAATTGTGCTACGACGACAGCTTCAAATGTCAAGAAATTTACGATGCCTGTTTTTTTAAAATCATTTTATTAAAGAAAATGTTATAAAAATAAAAAAATAGTTTCACTTTAAACTTTAAAGTTTAACTATAAATCAATGAAAAAGAATGGTTACACCAAGAGAAATGGGAAAAGACTAAGTACGTGGTGAACTTTGCCATGATTGCATTACTTATGTTCCAACTTGAAGGCGACCCTGTAGCCAAATGAACGATAAAACTTACGTGTGAATAAGCTTTGCTCTCAGAAATCTGGATAATATTTATTAAAACTTTAGTTTTCTCAAAGCTGTATTCATTTGCTTTATAAAGTAAGTTTGTTTATAGAATATATTTTAGTATGTAAGGCTTTTAGGTGAGAATGAGTTTTAGTTTCTTATAAATGTATTAGTTAGTAGTAATCATTGTATAAATAACTTTTTAATTTGAATTTAAGATAAATTTAACGTGTTACGTGAAAGAGGCACTCAATTTTCTAAGCTAAAACTCCGTAAAATAAAAAAAAATCACTAAAAGGTAGGCTATGTTTTTTTATAAATTTAATAGATGTTGAAAGGGCCTGGATATTGACAGATGAAATAAAATTTAAAAAATCCATATATAGACAAACTTCAAAACATTCATGTTTAACTAATTACCACTACTACTAATTACTAACTTTAGGAAAATAGATCAAAATGTGTTTAGGGAAATACACGATTCGTTATACTCGTATGCAATGTAGGGGGAACGTAAAATACAAACTCTCATTGGGATTTCAGCTCTTTATCGCATTTAGTGAGGCGTATCTCAACAGAGTTGCTTTATTATCATTATTATACGTAAATATTTAAGTTGGTTTACCGTATAAGTACAAAAACCCAGGCCAGTACAAGTTGGACTCGAGGGCCAGGACCATCGAGGCCTGCGTAACAATTTCAATATTGTAGGTTAAAGGGAAGTACAACTTATAAGTGCATGTCTAAAAATATTTGTATGAAATTAGCTATAATTGTAAGTTTGTAATAGTGTTTATCTAGTCGGATCGGAGTCTGTATATGCACCGTATATGAGAAAAAATATTATTGATGGCATTTAATAAAGCAGTATCACTAAAAAAGTGTATGTCTGTGCGTTTGTTCACGCTAATCTTAGCAACGGGTTAACCGATTGAGCCCTTAACATTCAGTGTTGGTTTTATTTCAATCGGTTTATAAATTAAAAAGTTATACCAGTTTAAAAAATGTTTTTTTTTACGCTGCTCATAAAATTACCTTTTTTGGTGCAGAACCCTAAAAATGAATACTGATAGTTAAAAAAATCACAGCCAATAAAGGCAAATAACAAGTTATTGTACCAATGCCTTAGAAAATATATATTTTAAATATTTTGTACATACATAGGCATTTCCTATAAATCCTCAACAAATATCTAGCCTCTCAGAAACGATTACGTTATGAAATAGGTAGCAGGAAATAAAATATTGACAAATAAAATTCTTTGAAAATCTCAGCGAAATTCAGTATTTTCGATCTCGACGTCAACCTCGTTTACGGATTCGCGATATTTATTTGTATCTATTTTTCGACAGACGTTTCTTTTTTACTTATTACCTTTAAAATTTTAAAAATTATAGAAAAAACATGTTTATTTTACTTTAGATTCTATATATATAAATTGTTTTTTAATATATAATATTTTCTAAACTGGAATATCAATGAGTTCTTCTGAATACGAAGGAATATTTGAAGTTAGTTTTTAGTGACTTAGTTTTAGCTAGTTAGAATCCCGTACTGTAAAAGCTAAAAACGGAACCCTTACAATGCATTTTGCATTTAAGTAGCCGCGATATCAAAACCTATAGAGTACTACTTTCCGTGGACGTATAGTTATGAAATTTGGCACAAAGTGAGAACTACTACTACAATAAAAAACATGCAATAAAAAAATGTTCGAAAAGTGAAAAGTTATTGATAATTCACAGAAAATAAAAACTTGTAATTACAAGCTTTTAGTAGTTGTTGTAGTTTATTTAATACAAAATGAGCGTATATGCTCGCAAGTTTAAGGTTGTCTTTGACCTACAGTCCTGAAATTGGTACGGAAGCCTCTGTGTGTTAGTCGGACTCGCACTTAACCGGTTTTAATTTTTCTGTAGCATCACATTGTCCCGCTTATAATAATGTAATAATTAAAAAGTATTAAATAATCTGTCAAGGATTCCTAAATAGAATATAATGGATGGACGGATTGGTATAAACATTTTAAGGTAATTTAACCTTAATCTGAGAACTACGAAAGATTTAGTAGTAAAACTATTAACAAATGCATCTTAGTAGGGAGATTTCTACAAATTTCCGCTACCCAAAAATAAATACTTAGAATTATTATTTTGCAAAGAGAGAATGTTTTTTATTAAATATTTTTAACATCTTTAAAGTGATATTCTGATGCTAGCAACATAAATGAGTCGTAAAAAGTGTATAAAAATTTCGACGTAGCTTGATGGGACAGTATGGCTTAGCTGTCATAACGCTTGAATGGTTTCCAAGAGGCGCAGGTTCAAATCTGCTACGGTCTACTACGCTAGCTACGTTCATACGAAAGACTAAAAAACTAACATCCACTTACATTTTTTGAATTTTCTTTTGCTAAATGATTATATAGATTTCGTTATACAGATCTAGTTATGGTAAACGGAACAATATCAACGAGGTTTCTATTATAAAAAAGTTACTTTTTTAGGCACGTGTAAAAATTTTAATGAAGCATTTGCATTACTATTAGTCTACAGCTAAACTTTTCCTAATGTGAATTTTACATAAAGCCATTCATACATCGTTTTCAACTAAAATATAACAGCAAGTGAGATTTAGATTTACCTGCATTACTTAAAACACAATATAAAATTTCAATATGAGGCCAGTTGTGGCGCAGGGGTAAAAGCTTCTGACTGTTAACGTAGCAGGTTGTGGGTTCTATTCTCACTCAAGAAAAATAAATATTTAATATATTAATTTCTTCGCTCTGGTGTGGCTTTGACATCCGCCACTCAATTCACAATGTCTCAAGAATTCGGCGTAAAATGGGGAAACAGAGTGACTTAACACTAGGTTCCCTCTGCCTTCCCTGCTGTGTGCTGCACACAGCATGAAACCAAAAAAAAGTTAAGTACAATTTAAATATATATCAATTTTGAATTATATAATATAAAATTCAGACAAATATTATAAATTCCAAACATATGAACAATACATATCAAAAAATATATAAATAAAAAAAAACTATTTAAATACAAATATAAAAGTTGGTATTATCTGTTGTAACCACTTACTCCTTTTAAAGGCTATTCTGATAATGTATTTGAATGCGTGACCGCCATTCGGCTCCCAAAGGAAATTACTGTTCTAAAAGTAATCTACTGCATCTGCAGCGTAATAGTTGCGCATGGACCGTGACGCTTTTCGCTTAGCGAATCTCTATGCAAATTTAATTTACAGGTTTTAGTACGCGATCATTTTGGTGATTATAGGATAGAAAATTATTATTGTAACTGGATTTTGTACTATTAGATCTACCTGTTCTGTATTTCTTTCTATTTGTTAATAATGAATAAAAAACAAATCAGCTTCACGCTGTATCCCGCACAAAACCTACCCTACGTGTTAAAATACTCCGTTCCCCACTTTCCGCTGACTTCTGGAGGCATTGTGTTTTGAGTGGCGGAGCTCAACGCCGCACTTTGCCTCGACACTAGGGTGAGGAAATGAAAATATAAATGTAAATAATTATTTTATTTCCTCGATTGGGGTTCCAACCCACAAACAGTCGATTTTACAGTCATACTTTGTGCCCCTGCGTCACGAGTGGCCTCTGCTAATAATGATGTACATATTTACGCTTCTGACTGTAAAAGTTAACTTTTAAAGTTGAATTATTTATATAGTAAAAAGTATTTGATGAATAGATACGGATGTGGCGAAGTTGGGATAGAATGGCGTAGATTTTTGATTGATTTTTGATTTTGGCTTTACTTTTCCTTCGATTTCTGAAGGCAATGGGTCTTGATTGGCGGAAATGAAAAAATAAATATTTCATTTCTTCGAGTGGGAATCGAACCGATACTCTATCGCGTTTACAATCACACTCCTATGTCCCTGCGCCACCATTGGCCTCATTGTATTTTAAATAGAATGCATACCCATATTGAATATAATACGTGGCGGGATGCAAATTTGTAACTTAATTGACTAAAGTGTCTGCATATATTATTTAATGATTCATATTCTATAGTATGCACTTAAATAAAGCATATTTCTGTTTTGTTCTTTTTCCGTAACTACACTACACTATCTTTTTATATTTTCATTTTTAATAAATTGAAATATCAACGAAATATGTTGAGGCCAGTCGTGGCGCAGGGTCACAAGCGTGTGACTGTAATCGCGACAGGGTGTGGATTCGATCCCCATTCATATAATATTTTCATTTCTTCGTTCTGGTGTCAAGACAAAGCGCGGCATTTAGTTCCGCCACTCCACATACACTCATCAAATGGAGAACATAGTGTCTTTCCCTTTGTCTACTATGCAGTGTGATACGGCGTGAAGCTAAAAAAAACAAAAATTAAAATGACAAAAATATTCCCTTCAAAATATTGCTTATTAGAGTATTTTTTGATAAAGAAATTTGCAACGCGAACATTTCAGTTAATGAAAACGTAACGCCGACGATGATTGATCGGATAAAAATGAGAAAAATTCCCTTCTGTCGAAGTAGCGGTAACACAAAATTGCTTTTACATTAAAAGCCACCAATGGACACATTGAGCGACTGGCGACGCCCCCGGGAACGACTGTCATGAAATTATTTTAGTGGTATATCCATGGGATTCCCATAGGAATGTTGCGTTATAATTGAGCGGAACGGAATCCTATATATAGGATAGGAACACTATGGTGTCCGTCTGTACGTCTGTCGAGATTATTTATAAGTTAATAATATTTATTCGAGGCCAGTCGTGGCGTAGGGGCACAAAGTGTGACTTTAAAACCGACTGGTTGTGGGTTCGATCTCAACTCGAGGAGATGAAATATTAACTTAAATTTGTATTTCCATTTCTTCACTCTGGTGTCGAGGCAAACAGCGGCGTTGAGTTCTGCCACTCAACTCGCAATGCCTCCAGAATTCGGCAGGTAGTGTGAAACGGAGTGTCTTAGCACTAGGTTCCCTCTGCCTACCCTGCAGTAGGCGGGATACAGCGTGTAGAGTGAAGCTGATTTATTTATTTTATTTTAATAATATTTATTAAGTGAAAATTAATATAAAATATGCAGTATGTAAAAATGTAAAATATGCAGTATGAAAATTAATATTGTTAACCTAGTGTTAAGACACTGCGTTCCCCTTTTTCCGCCGAGTTGTGGAAGCCTTGTGTTGCGCGGCGTTGAGTGGCGGAACTGAACGCCGCGCTTGGCTTCGACACTAGAGCGACGAAATGAAAATATAAATGAAGATAAATATTTCATTTCCTCGAGTGCAGACCGAACGCACAAAAAGTCGATCTTACAGTCACACTTAGTGCCACTGCGCCACGACTGGCCTCTGGTTTATCGAGCTGTTTACCTAAAATTATAAAGTTTGGCAAGAGGTGTGTATCCCCTTATCTACTTACCTTGCAGCCAGTACAAATAATGGAAAAATTAAAAAGAAATGTAATAACTTATGTAATTACTTTTACCTTAATAAAAAAAATTACCTTAATAAATATAAACTTATGCATACAAGTAGATTAGGCATCAAATGTAGAAATTAAGTGTACGTCAAAATTTATATTATTCTTGGAGCATATTTAACAAATGAGCAAACTCCATTATCATCCTAACAAAGAACGAGGACTTGCTTTAAAACCCTGCCGAGATTATTTATATGATACTAATTATGTTCAAGATAATTCACAAAGATCATATTCCGAGGGACGCTCGAAGTACCAAAATTTAAGCGGTCTCCTTCAAAACAATTTAAGCGATTAAAGCAGTACTAAGCTTCTTATAATTTTGTACGTTAAGTAAAGACTGCTTAGATAAAAAAAAATCCTTCTTTTGAAAGACGCTTTGGACTAATAGCGTCTAATATAAGATTTAAATCTACCGTCGAAGAATGTGTACGAAAATGTAGCAGTCATAAATTATTGTTTTTTTTTTATTTTTCTTTAGCGTCCCACGAAAGGACTACATCTACACTCAGCAGGGTAGACAGAGGGAACCTACTGTTAAGATACTCTGTTACTAATTTTCCGCTGAATTCTGGAGGTAGTGCGAGTTAAGTGGCGGAACTCAACGCCGCGCTTTGCCTCGAAACCAGAACGAAAATTTTTTTATATTAAATATTTCATTCCCTCGAGTAGAAATTGAACCCACAACTTGTAGCTTTTACAGTCTCTTTTTGTGTGTCTACAGAGTCACAAAGAGTGACTGTAAACGCGATAGTACGTTTAAATTAAAAAATAGCAATGAAAGCACAAATACTCGTAATAAGAATCCTCTTTTCTTCTTTACAACTAGTCCATTATTTATCAAAGGTTGTCTGTTAGACATGCTTGAAGTAATAAGACCGCCTTTGCATATATTTTTTATGTTTATATATATATTGTTTTTTGTTTTTCTTGTTGTTCTGTGTTAAATTAATATCATATTTTGAAGGAGGAATTCAATATAGTCCATTCTATTTCTATATATAAATAATGGACTTTTAGAGATAACGTGAAATGATTTTGATATTGAAATTAATATTGAAAGGAGACTGAAACTATTCCATACATTTTTGGGCCCAGAATGTAAAGATATGAAAATGGTATGATTTAATAGATTTAGGTACATCATTCCCTCCTTGAAAACTATATAAATTTTGGCAATCTGAGAGCTGAGTTATTAGAGATTTGATAAAAGTGAGGTTAAATTCGCAAACCAATTTCTTGAATATCAACTTCTATAAAATATATGATTACTGAGTTGTTTAAGCATTAATGTTTATTATTTATAAATAAAACACATTTTAATGAATATTTTATTCTTCTTCTATTATTTATTATTAAAATGTCATCTAAGAAGAGTGCAGGTGGAACTAAATTATTTTGGTATCTAGCCCAACTAAGG
>JAATLQ010031140.1:0-10361 GCA_013421005.1 Heliconius erato x Heliconius himera | reverse complement strand
AAAAAAAAAAAAAAAAAAAGAAAGATAAACAGTATTATATGAAAATAGAATATTAATAATGTAGTCCTGTGTTCGCATCAGCTGAATACGACCGCGACCGCAACGACAGGTCACATGCATGTTGATATCAAAACCTCGACTGGTTTAATTCTAGTATAAGCTTTCAACCGTAGAACAAATACATAATCTTGTTAATTGCTACGACAGTTGTTTCAATTACGTCTTTAATTATATCAGGCGCCGAGTTTTAAAATAATTCTGCCGAATTGTGGAGGCATTGCGTGTTGAGTGGCAGAACTCAACGCTACGCTTAACCTCGACACCAGAGCGAAGAAATGGAAATATAAATTTAGGTAAATATTTCATCTCCTCGAGTGGGGATCGAACCCACAATCAATCGGTTTTACAGTCACACCTCGTGCCTCTAAGTAATAAAAGAAATAAAATATAACGCATAACTAAATTCAACGTGCAATAAATTTCAAAATGAATCCCTCAAATAACCGCACATAATAGGGATTTTAACGATGTCACGTTTACCATAACCGTAATGAAAACAAACAACCTAATAAATCAGATTAAAATAAACACACTAAACTGATGTATGGCGATAATATCAAAATAATGATGTGCAACATAGAATTATTATTAGAATTACTATTAATAGAGTGCCCTTATAATATATTCAATAATATTCTTATAGATCCGATCGTGGAAATGGTTTAAATTAAAATTTGAATGATTTCATTTTAATTTAAATTTCCTCACTTTGGTCCACTTTCCACTCTTTGGCTCTACCAAAACCAGTGTCTTAGGTTTAGTAAATAAATAAATCAGCTTCTCGCTGTATTCCGCACTCAGCAGTGTAGGCAGAGGGAATTTAGTGTTAAGACACTCCGTTGCCCACTTTCTGGCGAATTCTGGAGGCATTGCGTTTTGAGTGGCAGACCTCAACGCCGTGCTTGTCCTCGACACCAGAGGGAAGAAATGGAAATATTAAGTATGTAAATTTAAGTAAATATTTCATTTCCTTGAGTGGGGATCGAACCCACGACCAGTCGGTTTTACAGTCACATTTTGTGCCCCTGCGCCACAAATGATTCTAGGTTTAGTAATGTAACAAATAATTGTTTTGTTGCAAATGTGAATCGCACTAAGCTTTTATTTGCATAAAATTAACATAAATTTAATTTTTCAATTGGAACTTTGGATTAACTTGAGTATTTATTATAAATACTTTTTAATAAAAAGTTTTTTAAAATATCCTCATACATAAAAATTGAGATATCCATAAAAACTGTATACTACAAAAGTAGGCATTTCAGAGGATTTCGTGAAGTTTGTATAATAAATCAGGTGACGTCAGATGAAACTATTAAAGAGAGTGCTCTAGTCTTTTACTAGTAATTATGAATTATTTATTGGTCGCTTGAAGTAAGGACGGATGTGGCATAAGTTTATTGAACACCGGAAGGGGTGAGACGATATATGCGAGCATCCGTAAGAGAGTTTACCAGTGAACCGTAAATGACCGAGTAATTCTTTATTGTTTCGTACGGTATGATTTATTCCCGGAATAACAATATTTCCGACCCTCGACCTGGCCGGACTCGAGTCCTGCTACGTTCAAATTTTTACACGTTTTCTAAATAAGTATTATTATTTCCTAAGTGTGGAATAACACTTAAAAAAAATATTTAGAGTTTATTTTGGAGCCTTATATTATTTAGTACTCGTTTATACATACATTAACCGCAAGCTCATCTATAAATCATACACAAATTTATAGTCCGTATGTTTCTATTCACTCTATGAGGCCCTCATGTAGAGCGGCAGTTTGTTCACAATGACAGGCGTCACGCAGAGCGCAGACGACGCATCCTGCAACATGAAGCTGAGGCCTCACCCTCGCTATATGTGCTATTATTAATGCAAAACCATGTTGTGAGTCACATCGCTGCGCCATAGATTGCAATTAAAAGATAAAAACGATATCGCTATGAGAATATAAGTTCAACGTTAATTTAATATGTATTTTTTCTCGTGCAAATGTCATAAGGGAACTCTTTGCATTTACGAGTATGTATTTACAGGTAATTTTTATTTTATATTTTTATTAACTTTAACAATAATTAAACAAATTATACAATGAATATTTATAGAATTTATATTGAAACGGTTTCCTAGACTTAGTGTAGAGTGTATTTATTCCGCTTTAATTTTTTTTACCGACACAAGAAATATACAATAGCGGAAACGTCTTTAAATTAAATAATATTTTTGTTTCAATAAAACTAATATAATACTAGTTTATATAAATCCCGGGTTTAAATCCCTCTACGTCCAATTTTTTATACGTTTTCTTAAGAAAACGTCTTAGTCTTTTTCTTTCCTTAGTGTTAAATAACACATTAATATTTTTAAAAAATATATGTTATGTTACATTAAACGTACGTTTCCTATGACATTCTTTCTCTTTTGACACCAAATAGGTGTGTACTTTTTTCTTTGTTGATAGTACTGTATTTAAATGTATGTTTCTGTGTTGGACAAAATAAAATGCAACTTTCCGTTAGGCAACAAGTTTACATTTTTATTACTTAAAAAAAACTGACAAAGGCATTAAATATAAAAGCTAAATCTTCGTGAAAAATGCATTAACTTTTGAAAAATGAAAATGGTAAAATTTACGTAACCAGTACACCGACAGCTACGATGCGACATAAAAATGTACTATATTGTATATAAATTATGTATAACATTGTAAATAGACTAACTAAAGCACAAATTTATCAACTCTCTTCCCTCGATGTGATTTGAACTTTATCAGCCAGCTGTGTCTTATTGCACTAAATAAAATATACAAACGACATCATCGTTTATTGATAAGCGAAAAGTAAACAAAAGCATAAAAGTAAGTAAGAAGTATGAACTTTTTAAATGATTATAACAATTATTTCATACGCTTCTAACTTATAATAAGTCAATTATCTGCTTTGTGTTTCCACAAGAACTGTTACACTTTTGAAACACGAATAAATATAATTTAATATTGCACTTGAGACGTCTATGCGTTATAGACGTCTCAAGTGCAATAATATGCGTAGGCGAAAAATTTTATTAGATTTTTCTTCTTTTGAAACCGTGAAGAGCACACTCGTTAAATTGGCCATTTCATTTAGTCTTTGAAGTTCTTTTACTTATATTTTCTATTTTAGAAAATGTTATCAAACCAATAAATGCGTAATAAAACATGTTAAGCATTTTATTTGTTTCATTTTCACTGTATTTTAGTACTTTATTTTAATAACAACTAAGGAAAACAAAGAGAAGTATAACTGTAAAGCCTCGCATAATTTATCCCCAATAATACACATTTTTGATTAGTTACTATTGTGAATGAATTTCTTATTTTTCCGCCGAAGAAGCCGGGAAAGAATTAAAGCTGGGAACGGAGTACTAGGTTCAGTCTAGTGATACAGTGAGTAATACAGCGTAAAGTCGTTTTGATTTGTTTGGTATGTTAATAGTACAAAAATAAATATTTCTTATATTTATTTTTTGTATTTTAAAATTCAGAGCAAAAGTAACAGAAATAAAAGTTTTTTATACAAATATTATTTTTTGTCTCATACTGCATTACATTCATATGCTTCTGCCAGTTTTATTAGGCTAGTACGCTTATATTTTAAATTTGAGAACTTAATATTTTCTCAAGGTAAATACTTTGTAGCAGTCTTTCAGCAGTAATACTCTTTTGGATATTTCTTATGTCTCAACAAGGTACGCATCATTAAATGGATTACAATATGGTTAATGAACCGAATATCCAAAAAAAATAATAAGAATTCAGTGTGAGTTACTAATATGCATCACGTTTTTAACGAGTAAAACTTCAATAAATTACGTCAACTTTAGTAGTAGATGGATTGTAAATTCAATTAGAAAGCTTAAATTAAAAATGGTATGTACAAGCAAAAAGTACCAACAAACTATTCGAATTTATTTCCATACGTCTGTCCTGAAAAAAATTTGGTTAAATCTCACGTTTGCTGTAATTATATATGAAGTTCTGTTATTTCGAAGGATACTTCAAAAGGCGTCACGCTCATTATTTTTGACAGTCGTATTCGGATATGGTGCTAGCGAGTGAAGATTTCCACATACAATAAGCATCAATTTCCTTCGAGGTTATACTGCTCTTCACCACGTTAGTAATTTAAATTATAGTAATATGATTTTGATTAATAATTCCGTGGTTATTTCTCTCTTCTATGTTTTTCTTATTAACATTCAGGTGTCATCTTTAATAGTAAAAAAGTACAACTGATTGTCAATTAAGAATACGAGTTACAACTTATTTATGCTAACAACATAAATAAGTTGTAACAAGTGTATAAAAATTTCGACGTCGCTTGATGAGAACGTATGGCGTAGTGTTCAGAGCGCCAGGTCGGTTTCCAGGAGGGGCGGGTTCGAATCTCGCTACGTTCAAAGTATCAGAAAGACACGAAATCATCAATCAGAATAACACGAAAATAATAAATGTGTCCTTAGAACGCACTAAGTTTTTGCAAAATATATCAGCATTAGATTCTATCGCATACATTACTACAACAAATTGTTATTTGACTATAAAAATATTGCAAATTATGTTACAATAAACTGTCTCAAAAAAAAAAAAGCAACGTGATGTTAAAGCATTAAGAACTATATTTGTTAAAATTTACATTTAAATAGTATTTATTATTGTATTCAAGTACAGAAAGTTAGAACGCCTCGAGCAATTTTTAATGGAGTATGTTGGTCATCATTTGTTTCAGTAATTCGAGCCACATTTTCTCTTTATAAGCATTTTACGCTTGTAAAAGTGTATTATGCTAGTAAAAACATATTAGCGGTTTTAAAACAACAAAATGGGCATTAAGTACTGTACGAGTATTCAAAATAAATGTGTCAATTAATGAGAGTACACAGTTTGATTATTTAAAAAAAAATTAGGGTATATTGAAAATTATCTTTATATTTGACCGTTGATATTTGATCATATTTCTACATATTACGATTTTTTATATTTTAAACTGTTCCTTATTATGTGTCGCCAAAATAATTTTATCTTGTTTCTTTAAATCCATCTGAATATTTCTCTATAATTTGGAGCATAAAGCTAAAAATACTTATGGGCAGATATCAAACAAAGTAGCTATAACACAGTGAATTGTATCTGAATTTATTTATAAACAGTAGCGCATGTTATCGTTACCTTACTTATATGTATATTTATTTGACAGTAAAATTTATTAATATGAAGATATGTCTATGTTAATAAGTAAACAAAAATAATAATATATAAAAATATACTGTTAATTTTAGCATACGAGTCGCTGCCTATGAATTATAGAATTTTGAAAAATCCTATCTTAGTGCTCCTCTACAATACCCAAGAAACCATATGTAAAATTTTGTCGTTCTAAGCCGCGTAGTATCGGGGGCTGTGAGTTGTCAGTCAGTTAGTCAGTAAATAAAGAGTTTTTTAAAAAATGCCAAGTCCATTAGTAATTCATTTTGATTTTTTCGCTTTAAAACATTTTTGTACTTGAGATTATTAAATATTATACTAAAGTGCATCATCATTCGTCGCGTCCATCTCTATATGCCGAAACAAGTATTAAGTTCGTAAAATGTGAACAAAAATACATCAAAATAATGTGACAGCGCACTGCTCTACGCTTGAACCGAGCTGTAAATATATATAATTTAACATCTGGTTGCCATTTTTCTTATATAAAATAGATATATGTGTATATATTTTACGATTTTGCATAAATATAAAGTGGAAGTGAATGCATCGTGTTTATGTTAATTTATCACTGTATGAAATTTTAATAAATCTAAAAACAAAACTATATTCTTAAAAATGGCTGTCCTCGACTTTCTGGCCCTTGTTATACTTTCATATACCGCCCGTAGTGATTGAAACTTCCAACAAGTCGCAAGCAAAGATACTTCGTTACTATAAAATAGCACATATTTTTTAATTGAAATTGCAATTAAAATTAAATTTTATTAATAATTATATTTGAGGCCAGTCGTGGCGCCGCGGCACAAAATGTGACGGTAAAAATGACTGGTTGTGGGTTCGATTCCCACTCGAGGAGATGAAATATTTACTAAAATGTATATTTCCATTTCTTCACTCTGATGTCGAATCGAAGCGCGGCGTTGAGTTCTGCCACTCAACACGCAATGCCTCCAGAATTCGGCAGAAAGTGGGGAACGGAGTGTCTTAACACTAGGTTTGCTCCGCCTACCATGCTGTGTGCGGGATATAGCGTGAAGCTGATTTAATTTAATTTTATTAATATTAATTTCGTACCACATATATCAATTGAAAAACACCGACGTGGCTTAGTTGGTCGGAGCGCTTGAGCGTGATGCCGTGGAGACTATTCCGCATAATTTCACACTGAAGCCGCGGTATCTGAAATTTTATAATATGGCATTTTAAGTTTATTATATTTAGAACATGCCGTTAAGATATTTAATGCCGATAACTAATAAATTCGATTGTAGGCCACTCACCTAAACCACTTAAAAATCAGTCAAGTAAATAAAACTGACCCCGTAGTAGGTCTACGAGATTACTAATATCAACCGTCTACCGTCTACGATCATCTACAATATACGACCGTCTACGGACGTCCCCTGGAAACGAAAAAAATCTGAAGATTGTATTTTTAGATATCATCATAGGAAAAAAAATATCACAAAATAGCACTTGTAGTTCAACTCGTACAAAATAAGTTAATCCTAATAAACTATTGGGCTTGTTTATTTTCTATTTAGTTTTATACAGTCGAGATTTGTGTTTTTATAAATATTTTTAAAATTTTTAAAGTGTTATTCCACACTTAGCAAAGAAAAATAATTATTTAGAAAAGGTATGGCTTAGTGGTCAGAGTGCCTGGTTTCCAGGAGGCGCGGGTTCGAGTCCCGCTACGTTTAAATTTTTATACGTTTTCTAAATAATTATTCTTATTCAATGATTGTTGCTTCCAAAAAAATCGTAGACCTTTATTCCCTAACATTTGAAAAGGCATACAGGCTTACATCGGTGCAATGGTTTGATGGTAAATTGAATCTCGAGTTTGAGGCTAGAATTGGCATGTTTGATCATCAAACGAAACCATTTTGGGGATTTGTAGGACCCTCGTAAAACGAAAAGTTAAAGGTTTTTTCAGTTTGTATAAATCAAATGATTTTTTTTTATTACTTCACAACACTTGCTAAAAAGGAGGCCGAGATGATGTCATCCAATTTTAACTTTGATATAGATTAAAAACACATAATAAAAAGTCAGCTTTACGCTGTGTCCCACACACAGCAGGGTAGGAAGAGGGAACATAGTGTTAAGACATTCCGTTCCCCACTTTCTGCCGAATTCTGGAGGCATTGCGTGTTGAGTGGCAGAACTCAACGCCGCGCTTAGTGATATAGTAAATATTTCATCTCCTCGAGTGGCAATCGAACCCACAACCAGTCGATTTTACAGTCACACTTCGTGCCGCTGCGCCACGACTGGCCTCCATAATAAAAAAGTGATTGTATTATTTGTTGTTTTTCTTCACGTTAATAAAACTTCAAATATTATTTCCATTAAAGTCACAGACCAAGTGTTCTGGTCAAACGACGTGAGTAAATTGAAACTCGGGCTCGGAACAGGCCGTGGCTAGGCGGTTTGATAGCCAACCGAACCATTTCGATTAGCCGTTACTATCATAAAATGCTTTTGAAATCAACTTCAACATTTTACTTAGAAAATTTCCAAAAGTACAATAAACATGTGTTAAGTATGTTTTGTTGAATTTCTATTATTTATTAAATAAATGTTATTTGTAATTACATTATTAAAAAAATATTATACAATTCAAAGATTAAACAACGAAATTACAAATCCTAATATAACTTTAAATTATATTAATATGACAATAAAAAAACATAATCTCTTACATATTTAATATATTAAAATTATTAATTATATACGTTTAGCATTTACTTTCGCATGCATAATTACTTTCCTTCTAATTGATCCGACGCTTAGAAGGATTTGTATGAATGATTGACGAGCGTTCAACTGTCGCCATTCCACGCAAAGCTGTTTTGGTGTAGGAATATTTAGATTAATATAGAGAGAACGTCATCGTCAAATACGGTTTTGGTTTAATAATATCCAATGAGTCACCAACAAAGAGATGTCTGAAAGCAATTACAAGAACATTTAAGATAAGACGACAAGATATTGGATCTAAGATTTAAACAGGTCTGTAAAGAGAGGCTTGTACGAATATAGCTTGTATATAAAAGACAAAAAAAATATGTGCAATAGAAAATGGTGACAGAAGTTATAATAGGATAATGTTAAAAAGCGTTTATTTATTTAGGCCGCTATGTTTTATTTTGTTATAGGAGTTATAAGGATACGAGGACGTGATGGAAATCAGAATATGCCACATAGCATATAGGAGGTACCTGAGTATAGTTAGAACCATGACGTATAAACAAATTTATTGTCACTAAAGCGTGATGCTTTGTTTATATTTATATTATATTTCATTCTTTTTTTAGCTTCACTGTGTATCCCACAAGTAGCAGGGTTGGTAGAGGGAACCTGGGAGCCTAATGTTAAGACACTTCGTGTCCCATTAAGCCACGTTGCATGTCAAGTGGCGGAACTGAACGCCGCAATTTACCAGAGCGAGGAAATGAAAATATTTAATATTTCATTGCCCCGAATGGGAACCAAACCCACAACCGCTTAGAGTTGCACACTTGCGTGCCCCTGCGCCACGACGGCCTATATATTTTACATATGCATATTAATATTTCTACCTTTTGGCTTTAAATTTATAAATTTGATAGTAAAATAAAAATACATCCTTGCTCTAATATCTTTAAATGTACATTCAGTATAACTTTGTTGCGGACCATCTCACATTTAAAAAAATAAATGACATTGCCATGATATCTACATATATTTGCAGTTTTCTTATTATTGTGAGAATTTTATGGGATGGAAAATTGATTATTTATAGTCTATTCGCTATCTTGAATTCCTGCCAAAAGTACTTTTGTGTAATAATTACTCAAATATACATTCAAATACCTTATAATGTTATTTTTTTTTATCAGCTTCACGCTATATCCCGCACACAGCAGGGTAAGCAGAGGGAACCTAATGTTAAGACACTCCGCTCCCTACTTTCTGTCGAATTCTGGAGGCATCGCGTGTTGAGTGGCAGAAAAATAATTTTAATTAGATTTGTATTTATTGTTACTTTACTAGGGGGCTAACTTTTGGGAGCTACATTTTTTGTTATTCATAAACTTTTAAATATTTTTTTATAATTACTTTAGGTAATTAATTAGTACAATTGAATAAAAAAAAACTTTTTAATGATACGATGATGATAATTAATAGTAATGTAAAATAAATATACCTAAGTAGCATCCTCTTATTGTATCGTTTTAGACAAGACAATCCTCTCCCTCTCGGACTCCGCTGCGTACGGTTGTGTTTTGAGCTGCTCCTCGCATTAAAAATCAACAATTTTAATAAAAATATAACATCGTTAAAATCAGTGCGGCTACTAGGAGACCATAAGTGCAGTGCGGTGCAAGCCAATTAGTGCCCCGCCCCTTGTTTGTGAGCAAGACGGAAGACGCTGGCCGTAGAGGGTGCGTCGTAGACAACTACACTGCTCCTGCGCACACTATCTATATCTAGTCCCGCCCGTGGCTAAGGTGTAGTTGACTCCTCCCATACGATACATCGCTTGCCGACGGCTTGCATTATTCATTTAGGCCTACGATTGAATTGTGTAACTATAGAAATGAAACGCACGCCTCCAAACAGCAAGTCATTAAATTCGCTGAATAAGTCTAGTGCACCTCATCATGGATCTGATTCAATGCTGTACAGACCAACTGACTCAAGACACAATGAATCCCCGCAAATCGACTTTGTGTCCCAACGTAATAAGCGCCCGAGGGAGGACGAAATAACTATAGTCCAGTTCTCGGATTTTAAGGAGGAAATGAAAGAGTTGATGACTTCTCTCATCACGGAACAAAAGAAAGATCTGACTAATATTAGCAATAATCTACAGAAAGTAAAAGAATCTAACTCAAATATTGAAAGTTGTATTTTGCTTCTTACTTCGCAAAACGAAGAATTCCAAAAGAAAATTGCGCTTCTCGAGGAACAATCAAAGAGGGACAGAGAACATATTAGTATTCTGGAAGAGAAAATAGAGGATTTGCAACGTCTATCACGTAAGACCACTATCGAAATTAAAAATGTT
>JAATLQ010031139.1:0-10361 GCA_013421005.1 Heliconius erato x Heliconius himera | reverse complement strand
GTAGTTAATCCCCTTAACATCACCATGTTCAATTACCAAGAATGGTTCTTTCAGCAAGACAATTTAGAGACCCTAAAACAATCCATACGATTGACAGTGAAGAAATTTTCTCATAAAAAGAGTGCGTGCTGTTATTGATAACTGACCTTAACCCTTAAAGGACTGTATTACATACAGCCAATGGAGACCATCTCGAAAAAGCTTTACATATTTTAATAGCTTTATATATTGAAGTAACATACTGTAATAATAAGGAACGTTACGAACACTTAAAAAAATATATTTTTCTTTACAACAATTTTCATGACAAGACTAAGTAATTGTACATTTTACGTGACAATTCAGAAACATTTAATGAAAACGTAGCGTTTTAATTACAAACCCTAGTGTTTAGACTCCACAAGCAAATCCACACTAGGTCTTGTTATTGCTCTGGAGGAGGTACGAGTGTGTTTTGTGGAGCTATTGTTCGAAGTCTTATTAGGTATTGGCTTTGTCGTGCCGTTGAAATGCAGGAAGTGGAATCTACATTTGGTACATGTGTACTGTTCAACTTTATTGGAAAATATATATTGCTTAGGATTTTACGTTTTTTCTAGGTATATTTGAGTTCATTTCGATTGAGTTCTCTAGCTTTGTTAATAGCTTTTTTATAGCCAAAGAATCTTAGTTTCATTTAAGTGTGATATTATTTCTTATCTCATTTTAGAGATCCAATGCTGAGTGTTTGTAAATTATAGCAAAAAATGTCTATATTTTACTTGTAAATGTTTGTCGAAAGGCAATTTTTGAAAATAGTTTTTAAATATGATTTTATATGTTTGTATGTGTTTATTTCTTTATTGACTTCCAAATATATATTAAAAGTCTATAAAATAACTTTATTGGCATTGTAAAGTTTTATCATCTTTGATTGTTCCTATTCACATTTTTGTCGAGGACGGCCAGGTTATGAAAAAAGTATGAAATGATGTAGTTTTTTCTTTTAAACTTGTATTAACCTTGACAATATGTGATGTAACGTTTTCATTTAACTTTTGATATGTTAGTTAGTTATATGTTGAAAAAGTTATAATAACTTTACGTACGCCGCGCTGTGTGCATGCGGAATATATTTCATATTCATATAAAAATAGTATTCGAGGCCATTCCTGATACAGGGACCTAGGCGTACGACTGTACGCACAACAGCTTGTAGGTTCGATTTCCACTCGAGGAAATCCTCGCTATGGTAGCAAGGTAAGCGTGGCATTGAATTCCGGGACTCAACATGCAATATCTTCAGTATTCGCCAGAAAGTGGAGATTAAAAAAAAAAAAAAATCAGCTTCACGCTGTATCCCGCACACAGCAGGGTAGGCAGAGGGAACCTAGTGTTAAGACACTCCGTTCCCCACTTTCTGCCGAATTCTGGAGGCATTGCGTGTTGAGTGGCAGCACTCAACGCCGCGCTTAACCTCGACACCAGAGCGAAGAAATGGAAATATAAATTTAAGTAAATATTTCATCTCCTCGAGTGGGGATCGAACCCACAACCAGTCGGTTTTGCAGTCACACCTCGTGCCGCTGCGCCACGACCGGCCTCAATGAGATTAGAAGTGTTTTATTGGAAATAGACTATCTTAATCCTAGGTTCCCAGGTTTCAATCTGCTTACCATGCTATGTGCAGGATACAACGTAACGCTGAAAAAACTCATGTAAAAGTTTAGCTGTAACATTACAATATATATATAAAACTCATATTATATATCGCAAGATTTATAATTTTCTCAAAATTATAAATCTTGGGAAACATAATATGAGTTTTATTACGAAATTATTACGCGTAGTAGCGCGTAGCCAAGTTCAATAAAACAGAACTGGCTAGCAATACCGTGTGTAATTTTACACGAACCATTTGAAGCCACTTTTTACCCCTTCATAACTCAAAAACTATTCCACCAGAACCTGTCAAATTTGGCCCAAATATTTAGACCCGCTACGTATATACGTGCATCAAATCTCATAAACACAGCTCAAACGGTTATGTTTCTCAACGGTTAGATAATGGCGTCCAAAAATAGTCAATTTTATCAGGGGTTGACTGACCTATTAAAGACCTTAATTCTAATCCAGTTCTAAATGATCTAAAACAGTTAAGTAATTGGGTGTACATAAAAAAGAAAAAAACTCAAACTAGTAATGTTTTATTATTTCTTATAATTTACGAAAGCATCGATATAAATGAATATATTCCAAGAGCGTCTAAAAATAAAAGAGTAAAATTTTATATTCATTTTTGATAGGCATGCAAGCCTACTATAAATCCATATGAAAACTAGCCAAGTCAGATCTTACACATAAATATAGTTTCCTAAGTTGTAAGAAGATAGGACATTTAAGGTGTTATAAAATA
This sequence comes from Heliconius erato x Heliconius himera, assembly GCA_013421005.1. Lineage (NCBI taxonomy): Eukaryota > Metazoa > Arthropoda > Insecta > Lepidoptera > Nymphalidae > Heliconius > Heliconius erato x Heliconius himera. The sequence continues at coordinate 7,966 of JAATLQ010031139.1, read as the reverse complement.
TTTTTGCATTAAACTTAGCACATATTTACATCTCACTTCTTTTGTGTCTGAATTCAACGACCAAGGCATATATCATAATATTGAACTTGGCTCCCATGTCACATTTATGTTTTTATTGGGTTACATATATTTAAAAAAATATAATTAGAAAGACTAACATTGTTCCTTTAAAATTAAGAAGTATATTAATTATATAAATTTAATAATTATTGTTGTTGTCTCTTGCAAATCTGTAAATAATTTAATTGCAGGAGCATCTTTGCCTGATAATATTGAAACGCTTGATAGATTTTTTTAATTTCAGATAAATTATCTTAATTAAGTATACATATTACATACATTTTTTAAAATTAATATTATAGGCTTATTCTAAGATAATAAGATATAACTTTCGCGGTATTCATTTCCATCATTCACCACGCAATGTCTTGAATCCGGAAGAAAAGTCGAGTCAAGACACTACAGTCTCGTCAGTAGGTTCTCTCTATCATATTATACGGGAAAAAGAGGTAAGTTGCGTTTTTTAAAAGAACGCATTCGAACTTAGTGACAAATATATATTTTGCTAAGAAATTTCTATACAATTGGGCCAAAGCACATTTGCTGACGATCTCAACGACCGAAAGCAAGCGGAGTAATCTAAAGCGCATTGCAAAACGATTTACAGTGATTAATCTGCTTTATATAGTAACTTCATAGCTTAGCAAATATAGAAATTTGTATGTAATAGAAATGTTATTTCCATTTGTAATTGAATTCAATGACAATGTGACTAGTTATTTATTAAATTATTTTTATTTTTACTTGTGGCTTTGCACGCGATTGCTAAACGATTAAAGCCATATTTTTTCCATTTAACCAGCGTGCAGAATTATGTTTTTATATATATTTATATTCTTTTTATATTTTTTTTTACTTCAGTATACAAAAAGGGCCATAATTTTTATATTATATATTCGGGATATATTATATATTCATATTATATATTATATATTTGGGAATAAACGTGAAACTAAAAAAAAATAATAAAATTATTCAAACTTTTACATCAAACCATTAAATATCTACATGCCAAAGAGAATTCAAAATCTTATATGTCCAAGTTTTGTACGTGGTTTTACACCAAATTGAAATAATGCTCCCGTGAAGCCACAGGCAGAAACTAGTATTTTAGTAATTTTGTGTTTGCTTGGTATATGGGCCTTCATCTACTTTCTAATGATATCAATATTTTTGAGCTTGAGGTCAGTCGCTTAGTGAGATTCTCTTTAAAAACTAAAGTCAATGTTTTATAAGAAAAATGTAAAAGTATTTACACAGAGGGTACAAAAATACATATTAGTAGAGTTTGTTTCTAACATACTAATAAATATGTTTCTTAATAATACAATTTTCTTAAACAAAATCTACAGCTCTGTAATATTAGAATAGAATATAGACATACAAAACAATAATAATATAAAACAATCAATACATTAAATTCAAGTGGACTTTCCGAACAACTTTCTGAAGAAACCTCTAAGAGACTTGAAAAGTAATTATGAAGAGAGCTGGCTACAGTCTTCACTATACAAAAACCTTGTTATAATATCGTTTTTGCGAATATGAAAATCTTAATGTTAATAAGAAACGCTACATTGACATTTCCCAAACTGTTATAGCAGTTCGGGTTGACAACAAAGTTCAAAATGGCCCAATTGACCCTAAAACAAAAACACTAAGGTAAAACATAAGTACTGTCTGCGTCCCACAGACGAGCCAAGTCAAAAGTATTAGTGGGCAGATAAGCGAAATGAGCGAAATAATTAAGCGCTTATGGTAATCCCGAGCGGAGACGCCGCGAGCACGGAGCGTTATGTAAATGCTGGCGGTGTCGACGGCTCTAGGCGTCGCTACGTTTCAACAGTTGCTGCTCCTACCTGCTCTCGATTTATAAATGTCATACTAAATAGAGCCTATCGTGCTAACTGTTCAATGTTTTTGCATAATTTATAAGTATATCGCTTTTCTCTCCTGTGTCAGATTTAAAGAAAATTAAAATAAATATTATGTATATTTGGGGGCAATAACTATAGTCCTTATTTTAATTTGAAGCTATGCCAATATTTTTTATTATGAGGTGTATATGAAACACACTGGAGGAAAATTTTGTTGAGAATTAAGCAAGTTAAGACAACATACGGCGCTGGCCTAGTGCGCCGTAAGTGTTTAATAAATAAATAAAATGAAGTGCACATTTTATTTTTATAAAATAAAAGATATAAATAAAACGTTCTTGATTGAAAATTCATACTTAGTTTATCTTTCAGTTCGTCTACAGAAGTTCATATATATAAATGCACAAGGCAGTGGGTACGATGTTATTTTACTTCACATTTAGCTCTACTCATAGGGGACACAACAAGTAACTACAAACATGTTCATATACATAATGTAATATATGGATATGTTACACCACGAGACAAGATAAACCGACACTAAAACGATGCCCACAGGATTTTATGCAAATCTAGACAAACTCTACAGTGTGTGACGACTTCATCCACAAACAACAGTTTACGCTTTGCCAACAAAACTGACGATGTATGTACCGTCTTCCTGTTATCAATGAGACTGTAATTCTGTATCTCGGAGACGAGGAGACTGTTATAGACCGAAAATTAAATATAAAATTTACAGAAATTGAAACATCAATTTTTATATTGTTATATTTACTTTTAAGTATTTTGCGAAATGTGTGTTAACTATATATTTTTTCATATCTTTAACATCCTCGCCAAATGGCTTCCTTGCACAGTTCAACTCCCCGGTTTACCAAATTCCAAATTTTTTCTACAGATATGCCAATTACGGGACCAACTTCCACTAGATAGACTCTCATGTAATTACGATGTTCCACTTTTCAAGAGGGGTATTAACAAATTTCTTATAATCCAGCAAGCCTGATTTCTCTATGCTTAAATAAACAAAATGTGGAACAGTGGAACGCAATCCTGTATTTCACCTGTGCGTATCAGGAAATAAAAACGAAAATGTATTAAAAGAACTCATTCCCACGAGTCGGATGTCAATCCATAATTTAATTTTGATTTTATGACTTATATTTATTTCACAGTTCCCCAAAATAATGATAAAACCTCAGCGACATCTTTTCGCCAGTAGTTTTTGCTTTCATTAAGCACCTGGTGAATGACTAATGTTCGTGGCTGTGATCGTTAGGGACGATCAACGAAGAAATTTCCGTATTCCTCGCTGAACAATATCGGTCTTTAGCTTAAATATAGAAGAATAAAAATTCTTATTTTAATGGCTCTTACTATAGTATGACATATTTATTTAACAAATGGGATTTGTTGTCATGTCTTTATTTAAAACGGTTTTTGACTTTCATAGTTGAAAATTTAAGTTTTTTGTAAAATAAAGATATATTGGTTATTGCTGTGTTTTTTAAATATCTTGCAATCTTACTAAGAATTTTTATTTTACTACATAATATAATCAGCTTCCCTTTTTTCAACTTGCAATTAGTACTCGCTTCTCAAATTTATTTACTTTATATAAATTAAATTTTTAATTACTGTCTTTTTTTTAATCAAAAGTAGTTAGTCTTTTATGTCAATTCGGTTTCGAATTTCGTAATATAGATAAACGCTGATGAAAACTATAATATTGAGCTAAATATTTAATATAACTATTTATTTAAAATATTTAAAACTATATAAATTGATTGATTTTCAAAGAAGCCTAAATTTTTTATCGATTGTCCAACTAACTAACTAATCTCCTATGTACGTAACTCGTATAGTTAGTTGGTAGTTCAATTTTTAAACTGAAAATTAGAAAAGGAATTTAAGTCCAAAGCAAAATTGCCAAATTAAAGGCATGTATTGATTTTAACGAGTCTGTAAAGCAGGAAGTCTCTCTCAGGAATTTATCGTTGAAAATTTGATGAAATCGTTTTTACTTATTCGAGTTTAGTCGATTCAATACTAAAAGTTTACTACGTTAATTTGAAAAGTAGTTTAATAAAGGGGTTTTATGTATTTTCAATGGGTACCAGTTGATAATTTTGTTAAGAAATACTAGAAAAATATTAAGTAAAAATCGGCTAAAGGTATGTTTTCCAAAGACTTCGGCATTATGGATATTTACATTAGAATATATTTTAGAGTAAGAAGCTATAAATGTTCTATAAGCATTCTTCGATTTACTTATATATAATATTACGTTTAGTTTTATGCTATATAAATGTTTTTTTGAGTAAAGATTGAAAATATTTAACGTTAAGTTACAAGCAGGCCGAATCATGTGGTTTATTGGAGAAACAATATGAAATATTGCATCATCATTTCACTTTCACATTGAATTTGGAGTTAACAGGAAGACTGTGGAAATTCACTTTGTGGAAATACGTAATTTTAGTTTTCACAATTTTACTTACATTACTAAAAAATACATTTTTTTTGCTTTACGCTGTGTCTTGCACACTGTAGAGTAGGGGAGCGGAACCTGGGAATCTAGTGTTAAGACACCCCGTTCCTCTGTTGCTTTCCACCGAATTCTGGAAGTATTGCGTGTCTAGTGGCGGAACTCAACGCTGTGCTTTGCCTCGTTAACAGAGCGAGATAATGCATATATGAAATATTTCATTTCTTTGAATGGATGTAGAACCCACAACTTGTAGTGTGTGCTCCTGCGCCACGACTGAGCTAAAAATTTGTAAATATCTTCCGATATTTTTTCTAACACAAAGTTAATACTATTTATTATGTTAGCGTTTGTGGTTTTATTATTATAATATAAAGTTATTTTACTAATATTTTGTTGTTAAACTTTATTAGATTTATTTATATAAATATTTAAGTCAAGATAGTTATTGATTTGACTAATTTTAAAAATATAAAAGCTTGAAATTAGCAGTGTGGATTTATTCTTTGCTTGTGCCTTGATAAGTGCACTTCTACTTTAAGAGACAGTGGTGTATAACAAGCAATTATTAAAGTGATAGAACTGAAGAGCTGTTTTCTAGTATTTAAATATCCAGGGAAGCTTTTAAATAAATGATGACAAACAAATAGTTAGAATTTATTACATACATAAACTGTGGTCCATAACGTGAGTGTAAAATGACATTTTCACCGAAATTTACGCACTAATACTGTAATTTATCGATCATTATAATAATACTGTTGTAGTTTAACATTCACTGTATTATTGATTACTCTCCTGTCATAATCAGTTACAAAAGCAAACTGACACTGCAAAATTAGAAAATTTGTTAACGTTTCTATATTATGTTTCGCCGATAATAACTTTTTATTAACACATTGTTTTATAAGAACATTTTTTTGTTTATATGAAATCAGCTTTATGCTGTATCCCGCACACAGCATTGTAGGCAGAGGGAACCTAGTATTAAGACATTCTGTACCCCACTTTACGTCGCATTTTTTCGGGGCATTGCACTGGCGGCAGCGCCGAGCTTTTGCCAGAGCGAACAAATGAAAATATTAATAAATAATTATTCATTTCCCCGAGTGGGAATTGAACCCACAACCGTCGCAATATGGGATAACGTTTTATAACGATAACGCCTGGGATAACGTTTTATATGGACATTTTTTATTTTTATTACATAGCTTTAAATTAAAAACTGTTTTACGGTGATCTTCTATTGTTTGAGAAAATATATACCAAATATTTCAATGAATTTACAAACAAAATTAGGTATAAAATACATACATAGGTGTTTCAAATTCAAAATCAATTTAAATCGTTCTCTCGGCTCACCATAAAGACATTGGCTCCCTAACTTCCGCCGAATTCGTAAGCACTGTGTGTATCTAGTGGTGAAAAATATAGAGAATAAAAATATTACATATTTTATTCCCCAAAATGGGAACATACACGCGCGCTTGTAACCCTGTGCCACAACGAGACAGCCTCAAAACATATTTTGTTAATCAATAATATACTGGTAAAATTAAAATATTTTTTTTGAGAAGAAAACATTTCAAGTGTAAAAGTACGAATTTGTAAATGTACAAATATGAATTTGAAGTGAATTGTGAATTTAAAATATAAAATTATTAATTCAGTGTGTAAAAGTAAGAATTACCTATTAGAGAGTTAAGATGTATGAGTATAGGCATACATACTTATATACAATTCTATAAAATTCCACTCACACAGACTACGGACTGCAAACAAAATATAAACGTCAACTTTATTTAGCGCTTTGCAAACTAGCGACCAGACTACCCTCTAAACGAATAAACGTCAGACGCGGTGGGCGCGGTGCGGCGCGGCGCGAGTGCGGGCTGCGGGGACACTTGGAAAACAACGTTTCCAGCGTTATTTGTTCCGCGGCCAGTGACAAGTGAGGTATAAACGACGGTCGTATAAATGATTATTATGTGGATGTTATGAGTATATTATATTATAAGAATGCCCAAAGTATTTAAAATATATATTTAAACTATGTATATGTGTATATATATATATATATATATATATATATATATATATATATATATATATATATATATATATATATATATATATTGAGATCAGTCAAGGCGCCCCTGCACAAGCGTGTGCACTACTAGTTCGACTCCCACTCGAGGAAATGAAATATTTAATATTTTTATTTTCTTCACTTTGGTATTAATGAAAAGCGCGGCGTTGAATTCCTCAAGTCAACACGCAATGCCTCCAGAATCTCTCAACACTAGTCTTCTTCAGTCTACTCTACTATATGCGGGATACAGCGTGAAAATTGAAATAAAATCTATATATATAAAATAAGTTTAACTTACATATACGGTATGTAATAGTTGTCGCAGTTGAGATTTAAAATGTTTATATTTAAATAATATTTTAATTTTCCATAATAGCACTCTTTTAGGGCTACGAAAACATTGTAACTATAACATGAAAGAAAAAGAAAATAGTACTACTACTGTGTTAAAACGAATATTTTAATATACATTTTTATTATTGTATTCTTTTAAGTAAAATGTTTTAGCACAAAGTATAAGAACAGGTCAAAGCTTTGTGTTGAAAATTCACATCTGGCCTAAATTCCTGATGTAGTAGATCTAAGATCTTGACATTTTTTAACCACTAAAATGTATAAGGTGCATGTCATGTCATGTCTGAGGTAAAAAGTCTCGTGCGAGCGAAAGCGAAGCGAAGCGAGTTCAATTCTCACAATATTCAAAATTTGTTTGGACGGTATTGGGGACGCCATAGTAGTCTTTAAATCACAAACAAGCTAACTTTGCTACTGCTTTTTGGATATACATGCATTCTATACGAGTTACGTGGTTTAGGTTAGTGGCATTTTTTAATTTAGTCTTAGGCACAAATGTGTGAGTACAGGTTGTGGGTTCGATTCCCAATCGAAAAAATATATATTTTTTAATTACGCTGTGTCCTGCATACTGCAGCTTAATGGAAAGGAATTAGGGAAACTAATGTTAAGGCACTCCGATACCGTTAAGTTAATGTCTTAATTTCCGCCGTTAATATCGTAATTCCTTACCTCTGGTGTCGAGGCAAAGTACGCCGCTGATTTCTATCACTCAACACGCAATGCCGCCAAAAGTCAGCGGAATGTGTGTAGCAGAGTGTTAGGCTGACTACTCTGCTAAATGCGGGATACAGCGTAAAGGTAAAAAATATATATATCTGGGGGCACGGCAGTGCCCCCGCCAAGTCGAGCAAAAAAAAAGCGGCACGGCCGTACCATCCTTTTCTCGAAGCAATTCAGGCCATTTTCGACCCCCTATAACTTCGTTGTGGATAAAACAAGAAACCTGAATTTTCAGTAACTAATCAGGCATTATATAAACACGGTATATTTAAAATTTCAGTCAATTTGAACCAGTAGTTTAAGAATGACAACTTGTTAAAGTTTCTAAATTTTGTCACTCACTGACTGACTCACCGATCATCAAAAGTC
>JAATLQ010031138.1:0-10360 GCA_013421005.1 Heliconius erato x Heliconius himera | reverse complement strand
CCACTCGCATGGATCCAACCTTCAGGTATATTTATCTGGCTTACTCTAATAAGCTTATTTTTATTACATTATCTATGTGCAACCCTACTTGACCCACCTAAGCATGGCGTAAGTTGCAAGTCGGAATCCTTATAGAACTTGCCTTGTCATGGCTTTATCTTATGTTCGTGGAAAACGAAACATTTTCTCTTCTAATTCAATTATTTGAGCCAAGTTTAAGGTAACCTTCATTTATAAGAAACAATATTTGATGTATAGTAAATTTCCAAAAAAATATGCAGCGTTTAGGTTGTCAACTCCTGTCGGCAAATTTACAATTTTTATACCCGGAAACCCATTTTGCAAAACCGGCATAGCCTTGATGAATAATCAATAGTTTCTTGGATTTTGTATACACTGTGTTAGGGACGAGAGTGGCGGTAACGCGGCGTTAATATAAGAAGTAAGGACAGTTCTTACCCTAATAGGCCTTCCAGCCCGGTGACGCTGTCAAGACCAGCCCCTGGGCAACAGCAATAAAGTCCATTCGAAAAAAATACAGACCTAAGAACCATAAAAACTATTAACATTGTGCATCTATGTCAGTCAGGCATTGACAGTATATTAATAAGTAATTTCTATTGAATATTTTAGAGCAGATCGTAGTTTCATTTTATCTTTTTTCTTTATTTATATTTTAAATTACAGTATTTATTATCTTTTTTACTAAATTGTTTTTGTTTATTTTGCAAATATCTATGTATATAACAAAAGTGCGGCAGCTACTCAGGTTTTTAAAATATATCTACACTAGAAAAATGTTTTTTTTATTGTAGTTTTGTATTAAATAGTTAAGTAAAAAGAAAAATATCTTGTTTTTATTTAGTATGAATAATTGACATTGAGTACCTACAATTATTGTTCTTTTAGGTCGAAGCAAAAACGAATTATTTAAAATTGTACGTTTAAAAAAAAACTATGTTAAGATTTGTTAATTAACTAAAATTAACTAAATTTAACCCTACCCAGGACAAAATTTCAACCAGTTTTATTCCAGTTACAATGTCACTCAAAGATACCGACTAAGTGCAATGTCATGTAACAACACTTTATAGTTGCATTCATCTTATTTTATTATTTCCATATAGGTCATTTAATATTTGTAGAGTAGTACCTATTTGTACCTTTACTAAAAATATTTTTTTTATATTCATGTTGAATTTGATTTTTTTGTGTATATTAAGACACGTCTCTCCTCAAAGAAAATACTGTTAAACTTCACCAATAATATTTTTATATAATTTTTTTCATTATTATTATTATTAATTCTGGTCAACATTGTATGTATTTATGTTTTTTTATCTAAATTAACTAATACTAATGTAATACATCAACGCTAATACACAATAAAGAATCAGAACGTAGTATATCTAATAGTAAACATATTTAAATTTCTTAAACCCTCTAGGAAGTTTCCTATATACGTTCCAGTGGATTCCCCGACTTCATTACATTGAGCCGGCCCCAAGGGAACCATATCTAGCAACTGGTGAGAGAATTTAGAGTGAATTGTTGCATATTGTATATACAACGTAGGTATTTTGGAAACACGATTTTACGTACGTAAGGTATTTCCAATACATATTTATCCAGCGATATATTTATTTGGGGCCAGTCGTGGCGCATGGACAAATTGTGCCTGTAAACGCGACTGGTTGTGGGTTCGATCTCCGCTCGAGGAAATTAAATATTTATTTCAATTTATATTTCCATTTCTTCGCTCTCGTGTCGAGGCAAAGCGCGCCGTTGAGTTCCGCCACTCAACACGCAATGCCTCCAGAATTAGGCGGAAAATGGAGAACGGAGTGTCTTAACACTCGTGGCGTAGAGGCACAAGTATATGACTGTAAACACAGGTTGTGGGTTTGATTCCCACTCGAGGCTATAAAATATTTAATTTTTATTTTTTCTCTCTGATGTCGAGGCAAAATGGCGTCTAGATCTGCCATTCAACAAGAAATGCCACCAAGATTCGGCGGAAAGTGGAGAGTGGAGTGTTTTAACACAAAGTTTTTTCTGTCTACCCTGTCGACATGCGGCGAGAAACAGTGTGAAGATAAAAAAAAAATCTACAAAAGTACTTATTAAGAAAACCTAAGTATAGAATAACACTTTAAAAATGTTTAAAAATATCTACAAAAGTAGCTGTTGAACTTTTTTTGAAACATCCATCATAAACACAAGAAAACTGATAAACGTAACTGGAAAAAATTATTTACGATGACATTAAACTTTAATTTCAAAAGTGAAATCATGATAAAACTGTATAGTAATAAAACATCACTATTTTTCTAAATAGTTTTATACGTTTTTTAACATTGGTTAAAACGATAAAAAGTATTCTACAGCTGAAGGATCAATAGAACACAAGTAGGTATTTATATTGCTTTGATATTTATGTTATTTAAAGGTGTTTTTTAGATCTAAAGTGTATAATTACGAGTACATATCTTTACTAATGTCATTTCATTCTAGTTTAACACACTGTAGTAGTACAGTTAAAAAGCAAATAACATAACAAATACTGACGTATTTTAAATGAAACTATTTTAACCGGATTAATCGCGTATATTTTGTATTATACATTTTTATGGGTAGACACCCGGTAGTCTACCCATGACCACGGACTATTGCAAAGTTTTCGAAACGTCGGGATTCCAAAAATGTATAATACAAAATATACGCGATTAATCCGATTAAATCAGCTTCACGCTGTATCCCGCACACAGCAGGGTAGGCAGAGGGAACTTAGTGTTAAGACACTCCGTACCCTACTTTCTGCCGAATTCTGGAGGCATTGCGTGTTGAATGGCAGAACTCAATGCCGCGCTTTGCCTCGACACCAGAGCGAAGTGGAAATATAAATTGAAGTAAATATTATATCTCGTCGAGTGGGGATCGAACCCGCAACCAGTCGGTTTTACAGTCACACTTTGTGCCGCTGCGCCACGATAATGTTAAAATAGTTTCATTTAAAATGTGTAATAATCGTGAAAATCAAAGAACTTATTAAATACTGACGTAATTCATTGTGAATCGAAAATGTTGTAGCATAACACTCACTTTACTACTTTTTCTTTATCAGAAAAGAGAAAATAAGCAAAGATATTTTTTTTTCAATCCAAAGCTTAGTGGCTGAAACGAATGCTTTATCACTATTTTTTAATATATCGTTTTTTCATAATTTTTTAATAGAATTTGCATACGTTTAAACAATGTACAACATAACAAATTACTATTTTAGTATTTTTAAAAGTTAAATCTTAGCATTTGAAACAAATTGCTTTCCTACAGTTTCAGTAACGTGAAATGAATATTCAATGTGAACACATACTGCATGCAGAAATGTAGAATGATAAATATACCAACTCTCGATACTGTATGTTTAGTGACAGCTTGTGTAAAACGTAGATGAATATTTTTTATTATTTTACATTTTTAACTATATTAAAAAAAGTTTGTGTTTGTTGGTCATAACGATCTTAAAGAAAATTTCAACGATCTTAAACGAAATTTGTTTGTATACGTACACGTATATATCGTTTATCTTAATTAAGAAAAATATTTCTAAAATTTTTTCTAACTTAAATTTCTTCTCTTTTAACATTCTTACTTTTTGGACTTTGGATCTTAGAAAATTATTATGAATCTCCATCTTATCCCAGATAAGTAGATATTATTTTTTAATAATACGTTTTTAAAATGTGTATAACATATTAAATATTTACTATCAAAACGGAAAAAATTTATATGTCATTTATTTAATATTTACGTCATTTGTTCACAAAGTATTTATGAAGTGAGAACAGCAAACAGTGCCTACTTGCCTGTGAATGATGGAAATTCACAGATGCTTAATGGAAGCAAAAATATCACTTGAAAAGCGTGAAGCGAGCCAAGTAGCTCTCATTAGACAAATTGCAAGAACAACTGTCGACCAAATTTTCTGGTGTTCTTAAGAAAATTATTTTGTTTTGTTTATTATTTTGGAAATGTTATTTTTATTAAATTTTTTCGTCATAATGATAATAAATGATTGTCGTTTATACTTTTTTTTATTATAATCTAGGTTTTTTATTATAATTTATATAACCAGAACAGACATAACAAATATTCAAGAAAAATTGGTTATTTTAATATATATATTTAAATAAATAATATATATATATTATGTTAAGTAATCAACTCCACACTGTATTCCGCAGACAGCAGAGTAGGCAAAGGAAACCTAGTGTTAAGACACTCCGTTTCCCACTTTCCGCCGAATTTTGTAGGCATTGCGTGTTGAGTGGCGGAAATCAACGACGCGCTTTGCCTCGACACTAGAGCGAAGAAATGGAAATATACATTTAAATAAATTTTTAATTTCCTCTAGTAGGGATCGAACCTGCAACCAGTCGACTTTACAGTCACACTTTGTACCCCCTGCACTACTACTGTCCTCAATACTATATAAAATAAATAACATATATAAAATTATATACAGTGAATTTAAAGAAAACTGTAAATAAATCAATATTATTGGATGCGGCGACAAATCGGCGCTCTTTTTAGTCTTAACGCGAAGTCATTAGAGTATGGGTAAAACCTAAATCTAAGCCGAATAAAAGGGTTTTTAAATTCAATTCAAAACTTAAACCTACAAAAAAATGAATATTAATACTACTGACTGTTCTCCTAAAAAAAACTACATTGAGTTAGTAGCATTACCACATACAACATAATATAAGCTGAACGATCATTATCTGGATTATTAAACTTCTGATCTAAATTAGAGTGAATTGTTTTATTGTATGTAACGGCGGCGATACTATTGAAGTTTGAAATATCTTAAATGGCTCTATACTACTCTATAGTAGTCATCACGTTCGATACGTTAGTATTATTTATGGCTTCATACATTGTCTTATGACGCCGTGAGAAACGTGAAAAGAATTCTAAATGCTACATTCAATATATAAATAACATAAATTAAACTCAACATTTTTAATTAAAGTAAAGTACACTTTCAAATACAAATCAACTACCACATTGCGGGTTCGATCTCCATTCGTGGAAATGAAATATTTATTTAAATTTATATTTCCATTTCTTCGCTCTGGTGTCAAGGCAAAGCGCGGCATTGAGTTCTGCCACTCAATACGCAATACCTCCAAAATTCGGCGGAAAGTGGGAAATGGAGGGTCTTAACACTAGGTGCCCTGTACCTACCCAGCTGTGTGCGGGATGCAGCGGGAAACTGATTTTAATTTAATTTTTAACTACCACATTTAATTTAATTTAATTTTTAACTAACACATTTAGGGCTGGTAATTTATTATAAATACTGTATTATATATTATAAAATATATACGGTTATATATTGATTCTTACAATATTTTGATATTACATTTGTAATATTGTATACCAATCGATACTTACATAACGATCTTAACAAGCAATATTTTTAAAATTGGACGGAATGTAAAGACCGGGGTGTAAATTCCCTCTGCCTACCCTATACCCTATACTATATAATACTATGCAAGAAAGCGTAAAGCTGATTTTGATTTTATTCCCATATATTAATTAGTACAAAAAATGGCTAACACTGTGACGTAGACAACAATAATGCATGTTAAGCTATCCAAACTCTACAAATATACTTTAGAGGTGAATCAGACTCTGAAATCTGAAAAAAACTATTTTAACACTATTTTTTTGTATTTTAGGCTTTTTTCTCTATTTGCGGCGTTGAGTTTGGCCAATCAACACGCAATGCCTCTAGAATTCGACAGAAAGTGGGGAACAGAGTGTCTTAATACTACGTTCCCTCTGCCTACGCTGCTCTGTGCGGGATACAGCGTGAAGCTGATTTTTTTTTTATTTTCTATTTTATATTAATTAAATGAAACTATAAGTTAGTTCGTTATTTCTTAAGTGCTATAGAAGTCATATTCAACAAATATTTACCCGCAAATTGTTCGTCGCCTAAAAGTGCTCTTATTCACACGAACTCAATTAAATTTCACCCAGTTCTGAGTCTTCTGTTCCATAGGAAGGAAAAACATTCCTATGTTGTGGGCAATAGTTGGCACAGTTCCCCATTTCATGCATAACCAAGTCCTTATAAAGTTGGCTGGCGTTCAGTTCGTCTTGCCTTCGCTTTTTCAGCAATTTATTAAATGTCTTAAGTGTTGATAGCATTGTTTATTGAAGCTACTTTTCATTTTCTTTCATAATTTCAAATAGTAACGAACATTAACCGATATTATAAAATGTGTATAATACGTGTGCTACTCATAATCAAGTCAAACACAAATAGTCAAACACATGGAAAAATTAATAAATTTAATATTATATCCGAAATTGAGGCTAGTCATAGACACGAAGTGTGACTGTAAAACCGACTGGTTGTGGGTTCGATTCCCACTCGAGGAGATGAATTCAATATTTACTTAAATTTATATTTCCATTTCTTCGCTCTGGTGTCGAGGTTAAGCGCGGCGTTAAGTTCTGCTACTCAACACGCAATACCTCCAGTATTCGGCAGAAAGTGGGGAACGGAGTGTCTTAACACTAGGTTCCCTCTGCCTACCCTGCTTTGTGCGGGATAGAGCGTGAAGCTGATTTAATTGTTTTAAGCAAAAACAAAATGGTTTTCTAGGCGAGAGGAATATTTTCTATTATGACCACTTTATTTTTTAGAAGAAAGAAAAGGAACGGATTAGATCGTCGTCACTATATTGGTCAGAATAAAAAAAAGGAAAGTACTTTTCATGTCATTTTTTTCCATCCAGTTTTTGCTTATATAATCACACTCTACAGAGGATTTACTACGGCGGCCCTAATTCGATCAGGGAATTGTTTTTGTTAATTAAAAATAAGAGCGGTACAGCACTTGCATAAACAAATGTGGTTTCATGTTTTTACTTAATATAAAGAATGTAAAATATTATTTACAAGTGAAAAATATACGCTTTTCCTTTGATATGTACATTTCTATTACACATTTTCGTCATATCTCCTATACAAATGAAATTTTAGTGTATCATCACTTCTTTCAGTTTTTTTTATTATTGGTTCATAAATTAAATTGAAAATATTAAAACATTTTTCCTTTTATTTCTCATTTTATTTAAAAATTAATTTAGTATTTATGAAAATTTCATATTTTTTTATTTTGGTTACTAATTACAATTAATATGCATAATTTTTACATAATAAACAGAGCGAATTATTAATTAATATAACTTCCCTGTTAAGCGGATAAAATGATTTCTCCTTTATAAAGTATAAACACAGGTTTTATATTTATATTAAGTTGAAATATTTAATTTCAATAATTTTCATTTAAATCAATGACACTTAAACTAACTACTATAGCTTTAATAATATAAAGACGGATTTTGATCCGTCTTTATATTATTAAAGCATTTATGTAATTTGTTACACGTTTTTTTGTTCTCTAAATGTCTTCCTCGAAAGTTTGCCTCCAACTTATTTTATCAAAATATGACATAGGAAAATAACACTACAATATTGTTTTCATAAGTTAGTAAAAAAATTATTTAAATTTTTAAATTTTATTAAAGATTTGGAAATAAAGATTTATCTTTACAAAGTATAAATAAATGAGTGTGTTAATTTCCAAGCAAAGCAAATATTTTTAAAGATTGTTTAAAAAAATGTTATAAGTAAAAATGTATTCGTACAAAATCACAATATGGAAAATTATAATATATTTGATTCATAGTCATCGAAACGTTATTTTGCTGATTTGTTTATTATCGATTTTTTTAGTTAAAGCTCGTCGTCACTTTTATCTTCATTATGTAGCCTGCATTCTAGTTTTTGTTTTGTTTATACAGTTAACTCACACCAAAAGACATATTAAAAAAAATATCAACAGATTATATTTAAAAAAAATTAAAACGAAGTTTTTAAGTGCTTCCACCTACTATAAATACTTAAACAATCATAGTTACTTCCTTTGAATATTGTGAAAATTTACATATATATATAAAACATATTAATAAATGTGTATTGCACAGTGCACATTAGAGAAACGATGCGGATGTCGACTATCAATATCATGTTCCTATAATTCTCTTATATAATAGTTATAGAAAAATTGCTGTTAAAAGATGCTTTTTAGCGTGAAAAAATGTACAATAGGCGGGCTATTGTGCATTTTTTATGTATTAAATTTTGTGCAATAAAGAATCTAAAAAAAATGACAAAAAGAACAACTTCATCTTAATCACGTCAATGATTAGTCAGTAATTCATCTAGTAACGAAATATAATTATAAAGTGGAATATTGTATTTGTCGTAAAAATTTGAGCCAGGAAAAAAATATGGGACAGGAACTATTTAAAGTACTAGACCAGTGGTTCCCAACCAGTGGTCCGCGGACCACCAGTGGTCCGCACAAGCCTAAATATGGTCCGCGAACGATTTTAATTTTATTACTGGGGATGGTGAGACGAAATTTCTGTTTAATTATCACAGTTAATTTTTATTATACCTACATGCAAAGTGGTCCGTGCTACCAAGAATGACATGAAAGTGGTCCTTGGTCAAGAAAAGGTTGGGAACCCCTGTACTAGACCAATAAAAAATATTTTCTTGCAATTTCCACTCTTACAAACTTTATTAGCAGCAAATACCAATTAAATTATGAAGTTATTCATCATCACGGCTTTATTACCGTTTTTAGGCCATTACAATTTTAATTTACGTTTTGTTACTTTACTTCATTTAAATATTGTTAGTCGATAACTTGGCAAACATAACTTAAGACAATTACTTAGAGAGCCGAAGCCAGTCGTGGCGCAGCGGCACAAAGTCTGACTGTAAAACCGACTGGTTGTGGGTTCGATCCCCACTCGAGGAGGTGACATATTTACTTATAAATTTATATTTCCATTTCTTCGCTCTGGTGTCGAAGCAAAGCACGGCGTTGAATTCTGCCACTCAACACGCAAAGTGGGGAACGGAGTGTCTAACACTAGGTTCCCTCTGCCTACCCTGCTGTGAGCGGCATACAGCTTAAAGCTGATTATTATTTAAATCTGTTGTATGATTTAATATTCAAATTATTCTATTACAGATTCCTTTAAGAACATAATGTTGTGGCGGAGGACAAAGGCTGCGCGAGCAAGTTGAGCGTCTCTCCATATGCCGACAACACTCTGCAGTCAGCAGAAAGGTAATAATTAAGATTAACACTAACCGATTACAAATGAAACATAATATATTCATTATTTATTTATTTATTTCATCTTCACGCTGTATCCCGCACACAGCTGGATAGGCAGAGAGAGGTTCTGTCTGGAGGCATTGCGTATTGAGTGGCGGAACTCAACGCCGCGCTTTTACCTCGACACCAAACCGAAAAATGAAAATATAAATGTAAATAAACAATTCATTTTCTCGAGTGGGGATCGAACCCACAACCAGTCGATTTTACAGTCACAGTTTGGCCCCTGCGCCATGACTGGCCACGACATACAATAATATTTACTATATTTATCCGTAAATACAGCGGGGAGGCCGGTCGTGGTGGACAAGTGTGTGACTTCAAACGCGACAGGTTGTGGGTTCGATACCCACTCGAGGAAATAAAATAATTAATATTTTCATTTCTTATTTCTGATTGCCTACCCTGCTACATACATGCGGGATAGACCGAGAAGCTGAAAAAAAATGTATTGAATAAGACGTGATATTCTAAATTAAATAAAAGCTTTTCCACTGAGAAAATGTTATAATATAAAATAATAAATATAATAGGTCATAGATGTAGAACTCCCTCGTATAACATACTTTTATCATTTAATATTTATAGCTTCACCCATTTACATAAGACTATATGCTCATTTTTTATATGCTCCATTCTAACAAAATAAGGGAAGGCTCGAAGTATCCCTTCAGAAATACGATTTGAAATAGCATCGTTGTCAAGTACTTTGCTATTGAGGCCAAGAGAACTTTATACAAGTTTTGGAGTATATGCTTAGCTGATAATAATGAAATTGGATTAAGTGTCGTAAATTATGATGATATATGGAAAAAACTTTATATATATACAAAAAAAATAGAATAGAATAGAATAGAATAAACTTTATTGCACACATAAAACAAATAAGTATATAAAGTGAACAACATAAATAATAAAAAAAAACACGTATGCAAAGGCGGTCTTATTGCTTTAAGCAATCTCTACCAGACAACCTTTGAAACATTACAGATAAGTTGTAATGAGGAAAAGGGGGACAACGTCTCGGTGCAAATTTTTAATCAAATTAAATAGGTATATAATCATATAAATCAATAA
>JAATLQ010031137.1:33018-43377 GCA_013421005.1 Heliconius erato x Heliconius himera | reverse complement strand
ACTAAGTTTCCTCTGCCTACCCTGCTGTGTGCGGGATACAGCGTGAAGCTGATTTATTTTATTTTATGTTCGATTCCACCCCACAATATATATTGTTACTTTCTCGATAGAGAAATTAGGGTAAAGTGCGACATTAAATTCCACCACTCTACACGCAACACCTCGGGAATTAGGCGGAAATTGGGATTCCCCAAAGGTGTTGCGTGTAGGAAGTGTCTCAATGGAAACGGAGTGTCCCTGCACTAGACATCCAGATTGCTGAGATTAGCGTGTACAAGCGCACAGACAAACATAAAAGAATTTAAAATCATTGTCCTCAATAGTGTGAAGAAATTTTATCATATGTCTGTATGTATGACATCGATCAGTTATAATTTTATTATATGTATAGATTATTACATAGTTTAAATAAATTATTATGATTACTTTCAGCTACACTCGTCCAATATTCGAGAAAGGAAGAAAAGGTCAACTAAACATATCAGATATGTACAGGTAAATAATAATATATAGTACTCTATAAAAAAAATGTGCTTTTCCATACCAAATAAAATTTTATGAACATGCATACATGTTCATAAAATAAAGTGCTAAAAATGAGACTTAATTCGGACTTAATAAAATATGTGACTTCACTCGGGTAGCTTGCGTATAACATCTGAGGATTTCACCATTCGTGTCCTGGTTCCATCTACAGACCATCGACGCTCGATTATATTATAATTCGGTGGAAAGTGGGAAATGGAACTATCTTAATAGGAACGAACTGTCTTAACACTAGGTTCCCATGTTTTGTCTGCCTATCTTGGCATGTGCGGGATACAGCGTGAAGCTAAAAAAACATATTATAATCGAAACCACGGACCGAAAGTAATATGGCAAGGCTCGTATGGTCCATGGAAATGGAATACCGAGCCACAACTACAATTTAGCGTATACATTGTAACAATTACAGATGTATGAACGACCACCGAGCAGCCCCACGAGGTGACGTTTTGGCATTAAATTGGAAAGACGAACTATCTAAACGAGGTTAGTATAGACATTCCTAACTTACGAAGAACTTCACCGGTAGATACTAGTTCAAATCCAGCAGCTTAAGATTGTAATATACAGCTTAACTATTTACCCCCTACAGCAAGATTGACAGACAGAACCAAATGTTAAGACATTCCATATTTTCAAATCAAATTTTCGAGACATTGCACACCTTCATGCTGTGTTTTCGAAGGTCAACCGAGGTCTCCCCCTACCTCTCTTACTTACACTTGACTTGATGATGGATCATAAATCTCTTTTGCCATTCGTTTATCACTCATTCTTTCGACGTACCCAAACCTAGTACCTGCCATTCTCTGTATCTCTTCATTGTAGATTCGATCAGCTAAGTTGACTCCGTAAATCCTTCGAGGAGATCGCATCTCCATAGCATTCATCTTTCTTTTATTCTTCTTCTGTAATACCCACGTTTCGCTGCCGATTCCATTTTTTTTATGAAGGTCTGATGAAGAGGTGTCTACCTCTTCCAGATCTATCTATAGCTTCCTTGGGCCTCCAATAACAGCTTTTCGAATCTCTATGCATTCTTTTCGCTGATATTTTGCTTCGAAACTACTATGCTATAATGTTTGTTAACTTTGTTTTTTCTATTCAATTTCAGATATAGGAAAAGTACCGTCGCTATTGAAAACCATACTCAGAGTGTATGGATGGAAATTCTTGGTATTTAATTTCTTTTACGCAATACTCGACGGTACTGTCAGGTGTGCTCTTACTATATTACTAATTATAACTTCCACATATAGCACCTAGACATGGGTACCTAGGTAGGCTTAGTGTTAAGACACTCCTTTCGCCACTTTCTCTGGAGTGACTCAACCTCGAGCTTTATTTTGGTGATCAGAGGGAGGAAATTACAATATTATTTTTCTTTGAGTGTGAATCGAACCCATAACAGTAGTGTGTACGCTCAGATGATACGCCTCTGCGCCACTACGGTCTTTGGACGGCCGATGGATTTCGTTGTGTAATTTTTTCTATATTTTTATTTACATATGTCTCATATGTTTTTTCAATCTACATTGATTTTGTAAAATGATTTTGTAAAGCTATTTCACGTCACTCGTTGTTTTCGGATTTGCTTGACCATTTTTCACAACATGCTCTATTTTGATCGTAGTTCTAGTTTGAGTCATAGCGTGGCAGGATTTGAACCTACTCCTCTTGATTACCGCCCTCTACACAAAAACTACGGCGCGGGTTCTCAAATCCCGCTACGTCCAAAGTTTTATACGTTGTTTTTAGACATTTTTAAAGTGTTATTCCACACTTAGGAAAGAAAAATACTTATTTAGAAAACGTATAAAAGTTTGAACGTAGCGGGACTCGAACCCGCGCCTCCTGGAAACCGACCAGGCGCTTTGACCACTAAGCCATACGTTCTCATCAAGCTATCGAAATCGCCCTTACGTTTTCTAAATAAGTATTTATACGTTGTATTTAAATATTAATATTTCTTAAGTGTGAAATATTACTTTAAATATTTTTTATAGTATTTCTAAGCATGTTTTTATATTCTTTATTTTTTCTAGGTTAAGTACACCAATGTGCCTTGAAGGTTTAATACATTATTTTTCACCGTCACATTCTGGAATCGCTAAAAGCGAAGCATATTTATACGCTATAGGCGTTGTAGGGTAAGTAATAAAGTAGAATCTTATCTACTAATTTAATTCCTATCCCATATATTACGTCACGTCAAATTCCGCCATTTAACACGCTACTTTGCGCCGACAAGAGCGAAGAAATGAAAATATTGAATATTTCATTTCCTAAAGCAGAATCGACTCTACAACCTGTCGCGCTTACAGTCACGCGCTTATATCACTGCGCCACGACTGGTCTCAATAATGAAAATGACATTTAAATAGGTTAAGCTGTTTCTGATATTAGTGTGCACAAACTTGGGTTTGGGTTCTAATACATTGATAAATGTCCCCAATAATATATTTTATCATAAATTTTGCATCCAAAGACAGCAATCAGTTTTACACTATAACCCACACACAGCAACCGAATTCTGGAGACATTGCGTGTTGAGTTTATACAAATATTTCGTTTCCTCAAGTGGGGATCGAACCCACAACCAGTTGTGTTTACAGTCACATACTTGTGCCCCTGCGCCACGATTGGCCTCAGACAGTTAGATTTTATTTTACATAATTTTATTATATGTATAGATGAAAAGACAAAATTCAACACATCATCATAAATTAAATCGGACTGGAAATGAGAATATTTTTTTTAATTTATTTTTTTTCTTTCAGCCTAATGGCAATCAACGCGACGATGATGCATCCAATGATATTGTTCCTATTGCATATGGCGATGAAAATACGAGTGTCGTGCTGTTCACTTATATATAGAAAGGTAATAATTAAAAACACTTCTATTAACTTCTCTTGTTTCTATATATGTATATTGACGTAAGAAATCTTAAAACATTAATATAACCGAGTTTTACCGAGTATTAATATTAAAGCACACAAAAATTTATAAAAAAGTAAACAAAAAAGCAAGAAGGCCTTTATAATGTTGAAACGGTTGACACATATTTTCTTGACTTATCTTGATCAAGTCACTTATCACTATTAGTCACTTAATCGAGAGTGTTGTCAAACAAAAAAAAAACCAAATCAATATCGGAGAGTAGCAAAAAAAAAGTGTAAAGCATGTTTTTTTTTAAGTTTTTTAATTTTTTTTTGTAGCTCATACGTCTAGACGTAACAGCAGGCGGTCAAGCCTCAGAAGGCCTAGCTGGCCACGTCATCAATCTACTGACAACAGACGCACAACGATTCGACATGGCCAGTCTATTCCTAGTAGACCTGTTCAGAACTCCGATAGAAAGTGTATTTATTATATACTTAATGTACAGACAGATTGGTGTTGCCACGTTGATAGGCGTGGCTTTCCTGTTAATGTTTATACCTTTGCAAGGTGAGCTTTTTTTTTTATTTGAGGGTAGGTAGAGAAAATAAATTGACGAGTTATTCTATTTTAAGCGTTTATTCGGTTAATTGGAGGCCGATGTAACCCACTATACTTTATGATACAAATCTCTCAGTTGTTTGTTGTCTTTATGTGGCGAAGCTTTAGAGGAATGGTAATTACTAGTATTATATGTTTAAGCTTCACGCTGTATCCCGCACACAGCAGGGTAGGTAGAGGGAACCTTGTGTTAAGACACTCCGTTCTCCATTTTCCACTGAATTCTGGAGGCATTGCGTATTGAGTGGCAGAGGCTCAACGCCGCGCTTAACCTCGATACCAGAGCGAAGAAATGGAAATATAAATTTAAGTAAATATTTCATCTTTTCGAGTGGGAATCGACCCACAACCAGTCGGCTTTACAGTCACACCTCGTGCCGCTGCGCCACGAATGGCCTCACTACTGGCCTGGCGACTAGTATTATATGTAAGGTATTTATTTCAGGATACCTGGGCAAGATCTCATCTAGGTTACGACACAAAACAGCGTTACGGACGGATAATCGCATAAGATTGATGAACGAAGTGATACAAAGTATAGAGGCTATCAAAATGTACGCGTGGGAGAAGGCCTTCGCCGGTATTATTGGACATGCGAGACGGTATGGGGAACTTCAATTTATAATATGTATATATAGTTTATAAAATTATAAACCTCCTTGAATTTTTCTGTCTGTTAGTTAAATCGTATTATAAATTCCAACTGAGCCACGTGGCGCATCAACTTTTACCTGAATTTATATTAGTCAATGATTATATTAATCAATTACTGATTAATACAGTTGAAATAATTAAATAGACAGAACCGTCGCGGTGCAGAGGCACAAGAGGTTGTATTTGTTAACGCGACGGTTGTGGGTTCGATTTTCACTCGGGGGTGATTGGTACTTATACCAAAGGCAAAGCGCGGCGTTGAGCTCCGAAACTCGACACGCAATACTTTAAAAATTGCCCGCTACTTCATATATGGGTAACCGAGTTTCTTAATACTAGATTCCCTCTGCCTACCCTGCTATATGCAGGATACAGCGTGAAACGTAAAAAAATTATAATCCGTCCTCTTTCAGGAAAGAAATGAGTGTAATAAGAAAAATGTCCTGGCTACGAGCTGTCATGTTGTCCTGTGTCAAGCTTAACACCAAAGTAGCCATCTTCTTAAGCATCATCGCCTACATATCCTTTAATAACGAGTTAACTGCGGCAAAAGTATTCGTTATTTTCTCATATTACGACATCTTGAAATATTCCTTAGTGGACTTCTTGCCTCTTGCCATAACATTTACTTTAGAAGCCTATGTAAGTATCAAGAGGATTCAAGAGTTCCTTTTATTACCGGAAGTCGATAATCAAGATGGCGTCGATTTGGTCAATATTGATGGTGCCAAAACGAATGGAGTATTCGAAAAAATTGGGAACGGGTAAGGTTTTTACAATACATCTATTAAAGGATCACTTCTTTGTACCTAATCAAAGTTTATTCGGTTGAATGTTTCTAAATCTTGGGTTTTTTTTAACTGTACTTTTATTAATGGATTAAAAAAATAATTATAAAGATATTGAAAAAAACATCTTTTTTTTTTGTCCAATACAACAAAAATTCAAGCGCTTTTCGCATTTCATGGCATATTCTTATCTTTTTATCACTTACGAAACCAACAAATGCGTAATATTTATACTTATAATAGATGTTAACATGTTAATAAAACCGCTTACAAAATTTCAACTTTCTTACAATATTTTAATACGTCAAATCCCACGACAATAAGACATACTTATTGTTCTATTTTTATTGGCCTTTCCATAAAAAACTTATATTACATATTTTTTCCAGTCAACAAGCCTACATAAAATCGGAATCGAATCTAGAACAACCAAAGCCAGCAGTGCTATTAAGTTTTAAGCAATTTACGGCACATTGGAAAACTGAAGGTGAAGAACAATCCAAGATTCCAGCGCTTAGTGATATTAATTTAAATGTAAGTATTTTTTATCTTTAAGAAATATGTGTATAAAGTAGTGATCAATCTCTTCATTCTGTTTGCCTTTTAAAAAACAGACAGTACGGTCGACGAGTCGTGGCCGCTGTAATGTTAGATTTTCTGAACTTTTGTGTATTGGTCACCTGGAAAAAAAATAAAACGTAATAATAGTAAGAACTCTTTATTTTACAACAAAATGGACATTTATTAAGAGCCTCTATTAAAACTATATGATCATTACTTACAAATAAAAAAAAAATTAGACCACTCACTGATACATCAAATTTATCCTTTACATAGATAAAACCAGAAACTTTAACAACAGTAGTAGGTTCAGTAGGCTCAGGCAAGTCTACATTGTTACTCGCGATGTTGAGGGAGGTCTCCCCCAGCAGCGGACATCTCTCCGTCGACGGAGGATTGTCGTACGCTGCGCAAGATCCATGGCTGTTTGAGGCCTCGGTAAGACTTTGCCTTATTTAACTTTTTTTAAGATTACTTCTTGTTATTTCTACAAATTTGTCATGATTTTTACTTGTATTTGCTTATATTATTAATAATAATTAATAATTGAGAGTTTGTTGAACGTATTAATCTCAGAAACTGCTGTTTCGAATTGAAATTTGAAATTCTTCTTTTTGTGATATATGATAAATAAATGTATTTTTTTTTGTTGGATCGTCCTAGTATCTAGGAAAGCCATAGGCTATAATAAGATCTTTGACTTTGTGGAAGTCTGTTGACAATATACATATTTACCTAATATCTCCTTATCAGGTAAGACAGAATATCCTGTTCGGACAACCGATGGACCTGCGTAGATACAAACAAGTGATCAAATGCTGTCAGTTACGCAGTGACTTGGATATACTACCACACGGTGATAAGACTATAGTGGGGGAGAGAGGTGAGTGTAGCGATAGTGAAGTCAATTCACAGTTGAAGTTTTATTTGCAGAAAGTCAGGACGTATAATATTATAAACTATGAAAATAATATTAAAGAAGAAATCGGTACCCATGACAATTATTTACAGAGACTCACTTCAAAGAATAAACTGCAAAAATGTGATTTATATAAAAATGATTGTTTGACATTTTTTTTAATTCTATATATCAAATTCTTGATTAGTGATAAGACAACTAAATGCCTTAATCATATATAATTTACTTATATTTTGGTATTTAGTACTCTATATATTATTTCTGTCCATTTTCTGTTTAGTTGTTTTTTATGTTATAGTTATTCTTAGCTATTTTATTTCATGAAGTAAAAATCTATAATTTCTAGGTGCATCACTCTCGGGTGGACAGCGCGCGCGCGTGTCGCTGGCGCGCTGCGTGTACAGACACGCTGATGTCTATTTGCTAGATGACCCGTTGGCGGCCGTCGATGCTAAAGTAAGACGTAATATATTTTATAAAAAAATTGTATTAAGAGATTTCCATTTCTTCGCTCTGGTGTCGAGGTTAAGCGCGGCGTTGAGTTCTGCCACTCAACACGCAATGCCTCCAGAATTCGGCAGAAAGTGGGGAACGGAGTGTCTTGACACTAGGTTCCCTCTGCCTACCCTGCTGTGTGCGGGATACAGCGTGAAGCTGATTTAATTTGATTTTTAGTATTAAGAGATCACTTAAAAGTTATCTATTTCGGGAAAACTGAAAACAGGTTTGATAGGATCTGCCGAAAGCCGCAGATATGCTGCGATGCGAATAAAAATAACTAAAAAAAATCAAAACATATACTATTAAACCTGTATTAATAAATAATCTATACCAAAAAATACACATGAATTGTAATATAAGTGATTTAAACAATATTTGTATATAAATAAAAATAAACATAAAAAAATATTGAAGACCATCCACGCAACATACTGTTGTAAATCATAATCAGCTCCACGCTGTATCCCGCAAGCAGCAGGGTAGACAGAGGAGACCTAATGTTAAGACACTCCGTTCCCTACTTTCTACGGAATTCTGGAGGCATTGCGTGTTGAGTGGCAGAACTCAACGCCGCGCTTTGCCTCGGGACCAGAGCGAAGAAATGGAAATATAAATTTAAGTAAATATTTCATCTCCTCGAGTGGGGATCGAACCCAGTCGGTTTTACAGTCACACTTTGTGCCACTGCGCTTCGACTGACCTCTAATTTATTAAAACAATAATATTTACTAATAAAAATTGTACCGTTCTATATCTTTATACGATCCTTTAGAAAAATATTTAATTTTACATCTATATACAGGTAGCACAGGCCATATATGCAGAGTGTATAAGAGGGTTTCTGCGTGATAAAGCCACGGTGTTAGTGACTCATCACGTGCAATACGCACAACACGCTGCCAACGTGTGCGTAATGAGATCTGGCAAGGTAAGATACTGTGATTGTTTCTTTCTTTATTCGTCTTCTTCTCCCTACCTACCTACCTGCATGTCTTTCTCTTTCTAATATTTACTTTTGTGTTGCTTTAAGTTGTTCTTTTAAAATATAATATTTTTATAAATATTCGTTTGACATCAAATGTTACAGGTTCAATACTTACTCAGGGTATTTTCATTTACTCGCCCTAATAACAAGATAAAGTGCAGAGTTGAGTTCCATTACACAATTTGCGATGTCTCGAAAATGGTGGTCGCGTAGTGCAAATTTCGAATTATCCCACCTTCATTCTTAATGAGCGGTACATATTACAATATTAATTAAATAGTAGCTCGAATGAACTACTTTTTGAATCTTCTTAACAATTTAAAACAACAATGGGAATTAATTTAGGTTCATATAATGAAAATTAGATTTTCTTGGCTGTTTTAATAATGGAAATATATCAATTTATTTTGGGAAATACTGCCTAGTGGCCTATTTGAATGATTAATATATTACAGATAGTCGCGCAAGGAACATACGATGAATTGAAAAACGGCGTAGCAGAATTCGAGAAGTTAATAGAGATGGGGCAGAAGGTCGAAGAAGAGAAGAAGAAAGAGGCGGCTAAACCGGACATAGTGGTAAGTAAAATTTTACATGAAGTTTTAGTATTCCGTTGTTAAGTAATGAGGTTATTATTACACCCAAATTTTTTTAGATGTAAAATTTTGTGTTTCTGGTATAGTTCCGATAGGTAAATAATAAATATAATAAATTAAAATAGAAATAGTTGTGATAACAAGTGATGTCATAAGTAGATAACGATATTAAATTCATATAAACGTAGACGTAGTGAGAAAGAGACAACGTGAGTTACATTCAAGTATATTTAAATGAATAATGTATGCTTCTTTTTCGAGGCATATAAATAACATTTTATATTTTTTGTATTTATTTGTGACTGCGTCACACGAAATACAGTATGGATAAATATCGTGAAATGAAAAAATCCTACGTCTAAACTGTTGAGGTATCTTGATTAATTTCTGTAGGTATGGGTTTAAAATATTTTACCCTATATGCTGTTCCCGTAAAAGCAGACGCTTATACTCTATATATAGGGGAGAGGAGGGTAGCTTTGGACAGGGGCACCTTTGACAATATGTGCTAACAGAGCTATTTTAAAAAAAAATTTTGGTAAATTTTTTTTGAGTAGTGACAGCATTAATCTGCACACGTGTCACTTGTCGCCGCTGATATATGAGAACCAGTTGTTGAGTTACGAGGAGTGTTTGATTTTGAGTAAAATTTTATGCATTTTTAAATAAACGCGTAAGGATCGCAGGGATCCAATTCAAGGTATATGGTTTTAATTTTTCCTCTTTTAGTTAGAATGTTTCATATATCATGCAATAAACTAGAAATCACTACAATTTTTAAACATTTACTTGAAAAAAAAACGTTTGTAATTTTTTAATTACCACTGAGGCAGCTTTGAACAAAATAAAGGGGGCAGTTTTGAATATTATTATGTGTAAAAAAATACCGCGAAAGAAAAACAAAACTATAATTAACTTTTCTTCACAAGAAACTGACTCAAAAATGCATTTGGAATCAGAAGAAGAAGTGACAATTTACTGTGAAGAGAATGAAAATACTGAAATCTGTGCGTATGAAGACTACGAAATGGAATTTGACTACAACTTAATAAATATTGGAGACTTCGTTTTAGCGAATGTCTCATCATCTGTGAATAATAAAAAAGTAGCTTGTATTTTTTTTTCTTTCTTGAGAAAGAGGACAAGTGCTACGTTAGTTTTTCAAAAGTCTTACGTAGACTAGACTTGAGGCCAGTCACGGCGCAGCGGCACGAAGTGTGACTGTACAACCGACTGGTTGTGGGTTCGATCTCCACTCGAGGAGATGAAATATTTACTTAAATTTATTATATATTTATATTTATT
>JAATLQ010031137.1:0-33008 GCA_013421005.1 Heliconius erato x Heliconius himera | reverse complement strand
GTTTTAGCGAATGTCTCATCATCTGTGAATAATAAAAAAGTAGCTTGTATTTTTTTTTCTTTCTTGAGAAAGAGGACAAGTGCTACGTTAGTTTTTCAAAAGTCTTACGTAGACTAGACTTGAGGCCAGTCACGGCGCAGCGGCACGAAGTGTGACTGTACAACCGACTGGTTGTGGGTTCGATCTCCACTCGAGGAGATGAAATATTTACTTAAATTTATTATATATTTATATTTATTCAGTTGAGTTCTGCCACTCAACACGCAATGCCTCCAGAATTCGGCAGAAAGTGGGGAACGGAGTGTCTTAACACTAGGTTCCCTCTGTCTACTCTGCTGTGTGCGGGATACAGCGTGAAGCTAATTCATTATTTTTTTTAAAGTACTAGTACAATCACAATATTAAACTAGGTATGTTTTTTTTAAAGTACTAGTACAATCGCAATATTAAACTAGGTACGTTTTTTTTAAAGTTAACATGGTACTGATATTTGATCTCCATCGTTTCTAATGTTAATTTTATTAATAAAGTTACTTAAAAGTTTGATAAGCCTTTTAATTTCATTGAATTCGATGATAGTTCAAAACTGCCCCATATATGTTCAAAGCTACCCCTCAAGGGGGGCAGCTTTGAACATTTGACTACTGCTACTAAAGTTGATATTGCACCTTTACCTTATATATTTTTCTACATATGATACTACGATTGTGTGGCACAGTAGTTGGACTAAGCATTGTGAAATAGCAAAGAAGTTAAAAACTGTAGAATTTTTAGATATGACACAAAGTTTAAAAATTGTTCGAATGTGCCCCCCTCTCCCCTAGTATAATATAAATTTTCCCTAAATACAATAAAATAATGTTAAATAAATATTCGTAAGCTGGCGAAGCCAGAATGCTTTAAATTAACATATATTTTTAGTCGAATACTTTAAATTAACATATATTTTTCATTTCAATATTTTTATTCTAATAATTAAAGTATTTTTTACGTAAGGATTATCATACATATAATATCTCGCTGATTTTCATTTTTTAAGGTCTATAACGCAATCCTTACAAACGAACCGTTGAAGGAAGATGCCAAGCGTGTTAGTTATTTATCCAAATATTATTTAATTAATAGTTAGTAATGTATTTGAAAAGTGGAAATATTTATAAATTTAGATTTGATTTATAAAAGAAAACTGGAGTTAGAAACAAACTGTACTTATGATTAAGTTCATTAAATATTTTTTGGAATATTCCTTAAATTATTCTAGACAAGCAATATAAAAAAAGCCTTTAAATTTAAAAATCTTGATTGAATTTAATTCCATTTAGAATGTATGAACCAATTTTATGTTAAAAAACTTATTTTTTTATCTTCACTATGTATCCCGCTAATAGCAGAATAGGCAGGGGCAACTGGAGAAGTGGGACTAGTGTTAAAACACTCCGTTCCCACAATTTTATTGCCCACTTTCACCCAAATTCTCGAGGCGTTGTTTGTTGAGCTACCATAACAAAAAGGAAAATGTTAAATATTTCATTCACCCGAGTGAGAATCGAGTCCACAACCATCAAGCTTATGGTGACACACTTGTGCCCCTGCGCCACGACGGCTTTGGCATTTTAAACTAATAAATACTGTTATTTATTTAATAGGACCCACAAAGGCTAAGATCCCAACGTTCCATGTCATCAGCATCTCAATTGTCCTTCAATATGGACTTAGACAAGAATTTAGATCCTAAATATGAAGGTAAGATGTATTTTGTTGTACAATCTAGATTCGTTTTTGGTTTGGAAGGTAACGCTGCATAATAATCAAATCATTACAATAACGTTTGAACGCGAATATTTATTTAAAAAAAAACCTGTAAATTACGGTGAAGAACGGGTTGTCTCAACAGTCCTACGTAACACTAAAAAATACATTTCAAACCAGCAGTTCCTGAGATAAGCGAGTTCAACCAAACTTTAATTATAATATTGGCTTAAATTCATTATAATTTTAGGCTAATCATTTTTTTATTTTATTTCAGGTGAAGTACAACATAAAGGCTCAGTGGACTTCAGTGTGTATTTCAATTATATAAAGAGTGGTGGAGGTTCTTTAACAGTGTTCCTACTTTGCTCTTTATTCGTATTGGCACAGATATTCTATTCCTCTACTGATATTTGGCTTAAGGAATGGTAGGTTAACTGTTAGTTATAATTTAACTAATATAATATATCCTATTGATAGCTTTGTAAGGAAATCTTATTACGCGCTAATCAAGCTTTAAGGAATGAAATATTAAATATTTTCATTCCCTAGTTCTGAGTGCGGCGCAAGAATTCGGCAAAAAGTCGGAAACGGTAGTGTCTTTGATTGAGAGCAGAGTATTTTACCACTAAGTAACCTGGTTCCCTCTGTCTACCCTGCTATGTGCAGGATACAGCGTGAAAAAAAAGAACAAAAAAAGGGCAACACAAAAAATACGACGTAAATTCCAAAATTCAGCCAAAAGCCAAGATTTTTTTAATAATATTAAATAGTTTTACGTGTAATAATATTGCTATTAATATTACTATATAATATTTTCTATAACAAAGTATTTTTTATTAATTTCCAGGGTAAACATAGAAGAAGCGAACAGTGCGCTCCAAAAGAATATATCAGCACTTACAAACAATACGACACCATGTGAGTTATTATTTTTTTTTAAATTAAGCAATGTTTTGAAAATTAGATGATATGTGTAAATTAGATGATATGTAACATCGTAAACGCGACAGTTTGGGGTTCATATACCACTCATAGACGATAATAATTTTCATTGTTTTTTTTCTTCGCTCTGCTGGACAGAGCTGATCCCATCGAACAACATGAAATGGCTCGAAAATTTGTCAGTGCGTGGGGAACAGAATATAGCAAATAAAAATATGTAATAAGGTAGGCAGAGAGAATATGAAAACCTAATGTTAAGACACGTCGTTCTCCATTAAGACACTGTTAAATGGCAGATCTCAACGTCGCGCTTTCCCTCGTTACCAAACCGAGAAAAAGAAAATAAAAGAAAATATTACATATTTCGTTCGATTTTCGCATCGCACCAAAAATTATAGCATTTACAGTCGCAAGCTTGTACCCCGGCGCCATTGTTCATGCTTCTGCTTTTTTATGATAATAAAAAAACCGATATTATTTTTTAATTTAACTTAGCTTCACGCTGTACACCCAACCAGGATCAGAGAGAATGGAGTTTCAAAAACTACGATCCCTTCATACCTGTTACGCCTCGTTCACTGTCATCAACCTCTTCATAAATTCGCTTCGGAGGGTCTTCATGCTTTTTACGTGATCTTCCTCCAGTATCTTTGATACTGTGTTTTCTAATGTCAACCAAGGTCTCCTCCTACCTCTCTTACCGCTCCCATTTTCTTCATATTTTTTTTGCCATTCTTTCCTCACTCATTTGTTCGACGTGCCCAAACCAGCTGAGCACGATCTTCTTCAATCTCACCGTGACATCCTCGCTAGTACGTGCTATTCTGTGTATCTTCAATGCAGAATCGCTCATCTAAGCTGACTCTGCATATCCTACAAAGAGATGGCACCTCCACAGCATTCATCTTTCTTTCATTCTTCTTCAGTAATATAGACCAAACGTGCTGCTGTGCTGACGTTTCGCCGTCTCATCAATGCAGCTAAGGAACCATTAACCCTCTTACCGGCAGCAATACGCCTTTTGCGCATCCATCTCGTATCTTCCATCTCTACTAAATATACTTTCCAAAAATACCACATCATTCACTTGTGTTCTAATTTCTTCATTTTCTTCATATCTTTCAAATACCAGAACCTTTCTCTTTGTATTTTTTTATTTCACCCATTATCTTCTTTTTTTTAAGATATCAATTAATTGATTTTTCAGTTAATTTCGAAGACATACCAATAAATCATTTCCACTTGTCCCGAGAGCAGTGCGTGTACATCTACGCCGGCCTCATACTCGTGTGTATATTCTTTACTTGGAACAAACTGTTGGTGTTCTACAACACTTGTATTAATGCATCCGTTACTTTACACGATTCTATGTTTAGGTAAGTTTTTTTTTAGTTTTATTAAATATTAATTGTCACCATAAGAGGTCATCAATCGTGGCGCAGGGGCACAAACGTGTTACTACAAAACACGACAGGTTGTGGGTTCGATTCCCACTCGAGGAAATGGAATATTTAATATTTTTATTTTCTTCACTCTGTCAATCGTCGATTTGATTACTCAAAGCGGAACACATACGTTTTAAAATGGAAAATAAAGTGACACAATTTTAAACTGATGAAGATTTCTAATACGCCTTATAATTTTAATTAATGTATATTTTCTTTCAGAGGTGTATCGAACGCGCCCATGTGGTTCTTCCACCATAACCCCTCCGGTCGGATTTTAAACAGATTTTCTAAGGATATGGGGCAAATAGATTCTGTATTACCCGATGCCCTTGTTGATTGTCTTGGGGTAAGTCGTGAAATGATAATGTATATTTATATTATAAAAATATTAAATAATATACTTTATTTGAAACTATCCCAATATTATTATAATATATTCCAATTATTTTATATGTATTTGTAATTGGAAATTATCTATGCCATATCAAAATTATTTTTGCATATAGCAGGGTAAGCAGAGGGAACCTTGTTTTAAGACACTCCGTTTCTCGCTGACCGTTGAATTTTTTAATCATTATGTGCTAAATGACGGAACTCAACACCGCATTCTGCCTTGTTAACAGGGCGAAGAAATAAAAATATTAATTATTTAATTCCGCTACAGTTACTATTCCTACAGCCACATACTTGTGCCACTCACTATGGTGGCATATTCAAAAACACATTCCTAAAATATATTTTCTTTCATTTTTCAGTTTTTCTTAGAAATAATAGCAATTCTTGTAGTAGTGTGTCTTGTGAACTGGTGGCTTCTTCTACCGACTGCAGTAGTGGCGTGCCTATTACATATATTAAGATCGTTATTCTTACTTACCAGTCGAGAATTAAAGAGGATTGAGGCAATTGGTAAGATTGAGATTTTCATTATTATTTAAAATATAATTGGTAATTAAAAACTCACGACATAAACATACATAGATATAAACAAAGAACTTGAAAAGAGCTGACAATCTTCAAACCGCTAAACATTTGGGAAATCATGGCCAAAAACATTTCCTTCAGTCATTTTTCACAAAAAAAATAGATCAAAATTGGAATATTACTTTGGGATGCGTTTGCCACACATACGCCGAAACATTAAACTTATATCTGTTTTCGTCTGGGGTTAGTTATATTGAAGACGTTATATATTTTTAACCAACATCTGAAAAAGGAGAAGATTATCAATTCGTTTTCGATGTATTTTTCTGTTTTTTTATGTTTGTTACCTTCTTACCTAATTTTGTTATGATTTTTTTATTTGAAAGTTAGTGCTTCTCGTGAATCCATGACAAAATCACATAAGTCTTAAATTTGCATTATACACACAACAAATGGACGAATAACTCAATATCCCGTCAACCGATTTCGTTGATTCTTTTTTTATTGGAAATGATACACTTTAAGCCATGATTTAAGAAAATATGTTCAGTCGAAATGTTTGAAGCTTATCATAAATTATAGCTCTTTTCTTGTTTTTTGCTAACTTTTTAGATATTTTTCGTCGCAGCCTGTTAATTATCAATTATCTTACAAAGCTAAAAAAAATATAACTTTTAATTTTTTTCCAGCACGAAGTCAAAGTCTAAACCACGCAGCGGCAACAGTATCAGGGCTAACAACAATCAGGTCAACGCAGGAACAGCAAAGAATTTTAGCCCAAGAATTCGATAAACTACAAGACTTGCATTCTTCTTCTTGGACTCTAGTATTAACAACTGGAAGGGCTTTCGGATTTTGGATGGATATGGCATGTTGTTTGTATTTGGCTGCCGTTACGTTCAGTTTCTTCATTTTTCTTGATCAAAGTAAGCTATTAATGTCTCTTGTTTTTTGTTTATGCAGTATTCAGCACATAGTAGGGTAGGAAGAGGCAACTTAGGAACCTAGTGTTATGACACTCAGTTCCCATTAAGACCCTTCCGTTATATATTTTCTGCCGAATTCTTGATGCATTGCTTGTTGAGTGGCGGACGAGACAGGACAGCGAACTCAACGCCGCGTTTTTGATTCGTCACCAGAACGAGAAAATGAAAATATTAAATATTTCATTTTCTCGAGTGGGGATCAAGCTCACAACGACACAACTGGTTATATATTGTAGTATATTTTAAAAATCAAACAGGAAAATTTTACATTTTTAAATGTAAATTAATATAAAAATATAAATAAAACTCTTCCGATGGCGGAACGACGGTCCAGGCCATCCGTGGTTAGGGTTGCAGATGGAAGAAACTCCTCACAATACGTGTCGTCTAAGCAAATGCTAACACCTTCCGCATCCAGTTCTTGATCCAACAGTTAAAGCATAACCTCTTATATATTTCTTATTATTATATTAATATAAACATATAAGCAGATTTTTATTATTTTCTTTATAGCATCAGGTGGTAGTGTTGGTCTCGCTATAACTCAAGTTATAGGCTTAGTCGGCATGTGTCAATATGGGATGCGACAAACGGCTGAAGTTGAAAACCAGATGACTTCTGTAAGTATTTCTATATTTTTATAACATTTGGTAAGGTAACTTTTTAAATTAATAGTAATGTCGGAAAAACGAGGTTTTGACTAAGACAAAAAAGGTAATTTTATTTTTCGATTTATATTTATATATAAAATAAACTATATATTTTCTTAATATCTACAAAATAATCCTTGCTTGCGAAATATAATATATTCTTTAAAAAATGTGACCAGTAAAAAAATGTTTACTATATTGCTATCGATGATACACTCTTGAAATGAAAAATTCAGGTACTATTAATTTAACTAGTATTTTTGAATTTATAGAGTACGCATTGATTGCATGTTGTTTTTAGGTGGAAAGAATTCTAGAATACAAGAATTTACCTCCAGAAAAACCTGTAGAGCCCGACATGCAGGCACTGAAGCAGGAACATCCTTCACTTGACTTTGAACAGTGGCCCAGCCAGGGTAATTTTCTTGAATTATAAATATTTTATTAATTTTAAAATAAAAAGTTCACAGAAAAAATATAATTTATCTAGTTAATGTAAATTTTAGTAGTAGTAGTTATTATTAGTAAAGAAATATATTATTTTTTTATCTTCACACTATAGCATTATGCGTAACGCTTGACATCGAAATCACACCCACACCTTTCGCGTTAGCTGTTACTGTGCCACTACGCCACCACGGTTTCAGTGTAATTCTTATAGCAACTTTTATTAATATATAATATTTTTTTTCAGGTGAAATAGTATTCGAAGATGTATCCTTAGAATACGAAAAACCACCTAAAATCCAAGAAAATCCTACAGAAGGTGTAAAGCTGGAAGAACCGGCCTTTGCTATAAAAGGAGTTAGTTTCTCTATAAGTCCCGGGGAGAAAGTAGCAGTAGTGGGAAGGACTGGAGCTGGGAAGAGCTCTTTAATTGCTGCTTTATTTAGGTATTTAGTATACTTTAAAATTTAAAAAAATCTTAAATATAACGTTTTAATTGACGAATCTAAATAGAGTGAGGAAATGTAAATAATTTATTCCTCCGAGTGGGGATTGTATTCACAATCATCATATGAAGTAAGGTCACCTCTTTAAGTCCTTCAAACTCTTAGATCCAATTGACGTTGACAAAGACACTACTAACCCTCATAAACGCAATCTATTTAGTCAACTTTACTGATAGATCGATTAATGTTCACTTCACAAAAACCATAAGCTAATTAGCAAAAACACTTTTTTTTTCGAACGGACTTTAATGCTGGGAGGGGCGAGAGTAGCTCGCCCTTGAAGAAAAATTACGAGCTTTAATGGACGCTCGTGAAGTGTTGGTGTTATCGCAGGGCAATGCCCTGCGTACGCTAATCATGGGGGATTTCGACCTTTGGGACTCGTCGACGTGCCGTGAGAGAGGACTGGTCTCGTCGCCTCTTACGGCGGCGGTATGTGTGTCGTGAGACTGAGGAGTGAATCCTCCCTATATATTTGGCGTTTGCGACAGTAATTGGATCGGGATCCAGAAGGACGCTTCGAGGGCCTCGAAGAAGCGGGTGTGGGTGAGGAGCGTACTTACACGCTTCGACAATGAGACGGATTGAGTGGGAATCTTAACGCTCGTAGGTATCGTAGGTATCGTAGTATCTCTTGGCGTTTGCAGAATTCCTTGAGCGATTCTACCTCGAAATCTTTGTTTAGGTCCACGTTGCGTACGTATCATGGACATCCGGATGTCATTCGTAGGAATTTGTTTTGTACCCTCTGAAAGAGTTTTTTGTTTTCGTTTTACGGAGTTTTGTACCCTCTATCTTGGTGTGTGTGAACACGACACAAGCATAGGTCATGATAAAACGTATGCAAGTTTTGTACAATGTCAGCTTGTTTCAAGTGACATTTTACTCACCGTGCAAATGAGTGGGTACAGCCTGCTCATCACGTATGTAGCCTTGTTTCTGATATACTTGATGTGCGGCCGGAAAGAGAATTTCGAATCTAGTACGACGCCTAGGTATTTGACCTGGGATTTCCAGGGCATCGGTTTCCTTGTAGGTAAATAGTCGAGACTGTCTGCGTAACGTGTAACTGTGTAACGCTTACGAGGAAAGAGGACGGCTACGCTTTTTTCCGGGTTAACCTCAAACCGAAACTTGCTGAACCAATCGCCTAAGGGGTCGGCAGCTTGTTGCAGTCTTTCGGCTAGGATCCGTGTTGTAAAGTTAGACTTTATCTGTACACGGAATGTCGCTGGTGTAAAGCGCGTATAGTAGCAGTGATAGAGTGGAGCCTTGCGGGACTCCGGCGCGAACGGGTCTAGACGACGATAGAGTCCCTTCTAATCTATATCGGAACGTGTGATTAATGATGTGAACGAGAGAGTCTGGCAGAGCCATACGAGGGAGCTTGAAGAGCAGGCCGTTGTGCCAGACCTTGTGCCGAAGGCTTTGGCAATGTCAAAGAAGATGGCCGCCGTGTCGCTACGAATCGATCTACGGACGTTATATTTCGCGATGTGTTCGGTAAACCGGTGAACTTGGTGTATGGACGAGTGGTGGGATCTAAAACCGAACTGTTCGTTGATGAACAGTTGTTTTGTCTCAACTATTTCCTTTAATCTACTGAGAATGATTCTCTCGCTCGCGCTGGATCGCGCCTCGGCATGCGTAATACAGCATGTCAATATACCCAAAGTGGCTAGCAACAGTTGGATGCGATGTGCTGAAAATTAAGATGACTCCTTAGAGATGATGACCTTAAAGTTTGTCTTTAATTTCTCTCCAGACTAAGCAAGATCTCCGGGCGTATAACAGTGGACGGCGTGTCCCCTGCGCAGGCCGGCCTGCGGCGCTGGCGCGCGCGGCTCTGCGCGCTGCCGCAGCGCCCCGCGCTGTTCGCGGCCACTCTGCGCGACAACCTGGACCCCGAACAGGCGCACACTGACGCGCAGATATATGCTGCTCTTCAGGAGGTCAGTATGGGGTAGGAGGGGGCAGCTTGGATCTCATATAGATATAAATATATGCTGTTGTGTCAAAGATAACTTGTATATCTTGATAACTTGTAATTGATATAGTAATTGAAAATTTTGATTTGTTCGATTCCCACTCGAGACAATGATTACATTGAAATTATTTTCATTCCCCGTACACATTACCCGTACCCGTTGGTTAGGCAAGCCCGGTATTCAAAATGCGGCGTTCAATTCCATAGCACGTAATGTTACAAAAACTGAATAAAGAATAGGGAACGGGGACGTGTCTGAATACTAAGTTTCTTCTGTCTTAGGCAGCTGCAATTGGACAAAAATGTCGAGATAATTTATTAAAAAAAAAGTTTATTTTTAACTTCCAGGTGGAACTTGAGAAATCGGTAGCGTCGTTACCAGCAGGTCTACAATCGAAAGTAGGTGATGGTGGCGGTAACTTCTCGAGCGGTCAGCGACAGCTACTGTGCCTCGCGCGCGCCGTGCTTGCGAGACGAGCTGTACTTATATTAGACGAGGCCACTGCCAATGTTGATACTGAGTGAGTGTCAGTTATTTAAACATTGAGAATGGTTCGATTGAAATGAGAAGATAAAATTTATATATATTACTTTTTGAAATCAAAATTTGTACCTTTGAAATATTTATTTTAACAAAAATGTACGCACTTATATAATTTTCTATGTATTTTTTACTTCAAATTACATTTAAATAAAATATGATAGAGATACAAAGTCTGTAGCAAATGACCCACAAAAACAGAAAATATAAATTAATTTAAAGTTATTATAGCCATTATTTAATGCGTCAAATTTAATGTCCTAGCTTTGGTCGATAAGTTAAAAGAACGGAGTGTCTATTGGCTGTATAACTAAATTATTTTTTTCTCTACAGGACAGACAAACACATCCAAAACACGATACGCACGAAATTCGCAGAGTCAACGGTTCTGACGATCGCGCACAGACTCAACACCGTCATGGACTACGACCGCGTCATCGTCATGGATAAGTGAGTGTCGACTTTTTATATATCTAATGTCCTTATTAGTTATTAATTTTCCGTTTCTTTTAGCAATGTCAAAGACCACA
Source organism: Heliconius erato x Heliconius himera (assembly GCA_013421005.1). Taxonomy (NCBI): domain Eukaryota; kingdom Metazoa; phylum Arthropoda; class Insecta; order Lepidoptera; family Nymphalidae; genus Heliconius; species Heliconius erato x Heliconius himera. The sequence continues at coordinate 22,298 of JAATLQ010031137.1, read as the reverse complement.
GATTATGAAACCTTTAAAAATAATGTATGCTTAACAAACATTTAAAAAAATATAGCTATACTGTCCTTTGTATTCTTAATAAGCAATTTATTTATAAGGTTTACCATCAATTGATACAATTAATACAAAAGGAATACACAAAATAAATTAAGACGCACATTCAGATAAGAAGAATAACAGTTTTGAAAATATTAAAAATAAATAAATTTAGGAATAAATATAATAAAGTTTTCGAATAATAATGGATTATACATGTAAAAAAATCTATATTTTATTTATGTATGTGAACTTCAGAAATAACAGTATTTTTTTATTAAAAAGTAACACTTAATATTAACAATAAATTATTTATGTCTATCATTGATTACAACTTTAGCGAGAAAACCAATATATCTATTACTGTATATTTTATTTATATGTATTTTTTATTTTTAATATTCTAGGGGCCGTGTAGTAGAATCTGGTCATCCATTCGAACTGTTAACTGCAATTCCACCAAAAGACCAAAGAGGAGAGAGCAGAAAAACTTTATTAACAAAAACGCAGGTAAAAAAAATTGTAACTAATTTTTTAAACATTTTTAAAGTGTTATTCCAGACATGGTCGGTTCGGCACACACACCTGGTCGGTTTCCAGGAGGCGCGAGTCCCGCTGCGTTCAAATTTTTATACGTTTTCTAAATAAGTATAGTAACTTATTATTGATTTGACTAATGACGTACATATTTGCGATTTTTTTGGGAGGCATTGGTAGTAGAAGACTAGTTATGGGCGAGGTAATGAAAATATTAAATATTTTCGTTAAATATTAAACATGATGACCACAAATATTACATTATATTTAAAAATTTTATAGTTAATTTATTATTACATAGTAAATATTTTGGACTACTTTGTAAAGTATAGTTTGTGGAAAACGGAGTGTCTTAACACTAGGGTTCCTCTGCCTACTGCTGCTGCGCACACACCAGGTGTGCGAGTGAAGGTGAAAAAAAAATAGGCCATACTGACAATATACATTTAAGTCAACGGCGCGTTCACCAGCAGAGTGATTAGCTGTATAGTCTAAGATAACAGATTTTGGGGGCGATAAATTTGCAGAAGAAATTTTTATTTATACATCGACAAGAGTTACAACAAACACATCCACAACGTGTAAATGTACGATGATCACATGTGTGGATGTGAATTACACATAAGTGACAACATGATTAATTAAAATTATAAGAAATAACTTTAAAATTACTTAATTTAATTGTTATTATACTAAAAATCATCTCCATTTTGTATAAACAAATCAATCTTATTATCACTCCCAAGTAACTACTACTAACTACATTTTTTTTTTTAATTTTAGGCACCTTTGGCGATACCGGAAAACTTTACATTTGAATCGCGACACGAGGAACCTGAAACTTTGTTGAAATCTAGAGAAAGGACAAGAACTTATTCAAATAGGTAAGTACAGATTAAATATAGGTAAATATTTATCTTAATGAATAAATTTCGGAGAGGCCATCATGTCCAATGGGACAATATCTGACAGTAAACGGAATTCTACTACTCTTGGTAGTAACAATATTAATTCAATTATTTTTTTTTTCATATATTCCTTCGCTTTGGAAGACAAAACATAGCGTCGAAACTCGACGATGAGGGGATAGGGGAATGTCTTAATACTAAGTTCTAAAAATAAGTTTTTCTATATATCTATATGTTCTATATATCTATTTCTTCTTTATCTTTATGTTAATCTATAAGAAAATTGAGGCATTGGCACAGGAGCACAAGCGTGTTAGCGACTGTAAACGCGACAGGTTGTGGTTTCGATTCCCACTCAAGGAATTTAAATTACACGCAGTGCCTCCAGAATTCGGCGGAAAGTGGGGTACAGAAGTGTCTAAATGAGAACAGAGTGCCTTAACACTAGGTTCCCAGTTCCCTCTGCTCACTACTCAAATTATAATATTATCATTTTTATTTATTTATTATACAATTTATTCATTTGACTTGTTCATTCGTTCAATAGATCAGAAGTAAGCGACGGTGGTGCAGACGTTGGTATATTCAAAACGTTAGTGGAACAGACTGGTCCTGAAACTGCGGCGTTATTGTACGCAATGGCTGAAGAGGTTAGTATAAGAAACTAGTTTATATATATATTAAGATTATTTTGAACGTTGTAGTAGGCTATATATGGAATAAATTGTGAAGCTGCAAAAGTATATAAAAATAAGAATTTACTTTACCAAATTCATTAATAAATCGATTTTTTTCAATTACTTATTTTAAAAATTTGAACCTAGCGGGATATCATTTTTTTATACGTTTCCTAAATAAATATTTTTCTTTTCTAAGTGTGAAATAACACTTTAATTTTTTTAAAAATATTTAATAAATGTCATTCTCTCTTGCCAAATGATAATTCTATGTAACTAACTATCTTTGGATAGAGAAAATTTGTAAAAAATGTCCCTTCAGAGATGTTAACGTAAGCTTAGGAGAATGTCGACATAGTTCGATGAAAACGTATAGCTTAGTAGTCAGAGCGCTTGAGCGGTTTCTTAGAGGCGCGGGTTCTAATCTCACTACCTTCAAATTTTTATACGTTTCCTAAATATATTTTTTTTCCCAAGTGTTGAATAACACTAACATTGTTAAAAATACTTATTTTTATCTTTAAAATATAAATATGTATATCATGTATTTTTTTGTTTACAGAGTTACAAAAAATTGCTGGCTAAGAAGAATTCCTAAACTGGTGCTTAAATAGTGAAATATACTTCGGTATTTATTATTTATCTGTTGAGATTACACTGTACTTAAATGTTACCAAAAACTAATAGAATTTAATATGAAACTATTTTGTTTTTCTACGATTATCTTATAATATTAGGTATTAAATTATATTAGATAACGATATAGTGCACTGGCACAACATCTTACTGTAAACGCGACAGTTGTGGGTTCGATTTCCTCTAGGGGAATGATTTTTTTCATTTCCTCGCTCTGGCAAGAAGACAAGTCGCGGCGTTGTCGGCGGCGAAATTGGAGTGGTGGTAGGGTCACTCTGCGCAGGGTGGGCTACCTGCGGAAGACAACGGGAACCTAAAAATAGGTATATTCATTTAATTATCGGTACTTATTTTACTATCCTGCTCGAAGGACCATATTACAAAGTTTAAAAAACTTTTTTTAATACTTTTTATGCTGTCGTTTTGTTTTGTTAGCAAAGTTTGAGTGCTATGTTTATAATTATACACCTTTTTATATTCCATGCATTTTACAATAAATTATGTAAATAACAGTCAATTATACAAAAAATCTATATATTATACAATAGCAGTATTCCAAAATACAATATTATAAAAAAATACTGCAATTAATACAATACATGATTTTTATACAAAACCTATTTTCTATTTCTTATTAGACATTCTTATTAGACATTGCAGTGTCCAAAAATTACATTATTTACTGTTTTTAAATATATTATATTATGTTGTATGTATATTTAATACAGTTTATAGTTTTTCTTTCTACCAATATAAGACTGAGGTATCTTAATAATAAATACAGTTTGGATAACTGTTGTGTGGTTTACCTCAACATTTTTATAAAAAAATTAAATAGAATATTAATAAATTTGTAATTTTTGTCGACTACTGCCATTTACCACTAGTATTAATAGTTAATCGAGGCGAAGCGCGGCGTTGATTTCCGCCACTCAACACGCAATACCTCCAGAATTTGGCGGGAAATGGGGAACGGAAGTGTCTTAATGGGAACGGAGTGCCTCAACACTACAATCAAACTACTTTGTTTTTATGTTTCTCGTTCACTATTTATAAATTGAAGATCTTCTCTTCTAATGTATTCAAAAAAATGTTACACAATTAAAAATAGAATTATCATATACAGTATTGCTAGTGCTATTCAATATATTATTCATTTTTTTTCTGAATAATTATTAAATGTCAATTGTATTACTCTGCCTTATTAAATAAACATGATATACTTTATTTCACTGAGGTTGCCTTAAATAATATTCTTAATAATATTTTATATACAGGAAATTGGTTTATAAAATTTCAAATTGTAAAGAAAAAAATATTTGTTTAAAATGATGTTTATTTAGTTATTTTTTTATTTGAGTATTGATAAAAAACAATAGAATTAAAAGATTTTCAAAATTTGTTGAAAATTGTCTTGTAGTTGAAATTTTTCATATTAAAGTGCCTCATATTAAAAACAGGTTTTTTTTTATTTTACCTTTCTATATTAAACGGATACTATCTTATACTCGCAGCTTCGATTGCGTCGTTAAAAAATAAACGAAATATAATAAAATTCGTGACTAACAAGCGTGATGTGACTAAACGCGGCAAGTTGTGGGTTCGATTCCCACTTCACTCCTCACGCAATATCTTAAGAATTTGGGGAACGGAAGTGTATAAATGGAAATAGTGTCTTAGAATTAAGTCCCTTCTGCCTTGCTATGTGTGGAATATGCGAAGCTAAAAAATATATATTTTTTGACGGCAACGGCGTTTAATGGCGTCGTTAAACGCCGTTGCCGTCAAAAAATAAAACATGTTCATATTAAAAATATAATTTTATTTAATTCAACAAATTATTAATTTATATTACAACTAATATTAACAATAAAGTTGATATACTTATGGAATAATAACATTAAAGCCTATAAGGACGAATTTATTTTGTACATTAATCAATAAATAAATATAACGAATAATACATTTTTTTTTTCGTAAAATCTATCTTATTTTTTAAATAATACAGATAATTAGTATTTTTTTTATAAAAAAAAAATTACTATTAATTTTATTTTAATTACCTAGTTTGGAAACATTTTCGTCTTATTTTACGTATATGTCAAAGACAAAGACGAAATTAATAATTAAAAAAAAAATGATTTCAATATAAGATAAAAAATCATAATACAATAAACAGTTATATAACATAATTATTAAAATAATACATATTTTTTTATCTATTAGTATATCTATCTATATATTTGTTCGATCTAATACAGAAAATGACCGATCCGATTTTGATAAAACATTTAAGACTACTTATAAAATATATTTCCAATTAAAAAATATTTCCAAATATATTTCCATTTTTTGGATAAAAAATTATGCCAATTAAAAAGACATTGACAGAACCATATATACACAGAATTAAAAAGAGCCAAATTATAAAACAATATACGTTTTTTTGGTCTAATGCTGAAAACGGGCTAAACCGATTGTGATAAAACTTTCAAGACAACTTAAAAGGGATTTTTTTCATAAAAAAGAAAAAAACAAGTTAATGCCAACTAAAAAGGCTGTGGCAGAATAATAAATACACAGACGCGACTATAAGATTACCAATCATTATAGGAAAACCGATCTTCAAGAACTGCATGAATGTGAACCTGTACCCGTGTTGCTCCGCCACTCCCGCGCACACCACGTTAGCGCTCGCGCCGATCAGGGTGCCGTTACCTGAGACAATAGTTGGAATTATATTGTTATTTACTTGTTTTAAAAAGAATTGTAGGTAAAAATAAAAGAACGGAGTGTCCTAACACTATCTAGTGTTCCCTTTACCTACTCTGCCATGTGCAGGATAAAGCGTGAAACAAAATAAAATATGAGGCTGTCGTGGCGAAGGGACACAAGGCTGCGACTGTAAACGCGACGGATGTGGATTCAATACCCACTAGGGAAAATAAATTATTATTTACTAGAGGGCGCGCGCGGCTTCGCCCGCTTATTAGGAGTGAATTCTAAAAAAACCACAAAACACGTGTTCAATAAAATATTTTTAACAGTCTGAATTAAATTTTTTATAAAAATCGGTGGCGATTTAAAGATTTTTCCATATGAACTTTCAACCCCTTATTTGAACAATTAGAGGGTGAATTCTTAAAAACCATGAAACACGTGTTCAATGAAATATTTTTAAGAGTCTGGATTTAAAATTTTATAAGAATCGGTGCCAATTTAAAAAAAAATCCATACAAACTTTCAACCCCTATTTCATCCCTTTAGGGTTCAAATTTTTCAAAATCCCTTCTTAGTGTATGTCCAGAATATGAAAATAAACATCTGCCCAAATTTCACGTTTCTACCATCAGCGGTTACGGCTCAGTCAGTTTTCATTCTGGCAACCAGTCAAAAGCCCGGCGTTGAGTTCCGCCACTCAACACGCTACAAAAAATTCGTCGGAAAGTGGGGAATGGATTTCGGACGGGGATACGGGCGACAGCGTGAAGCTGTATATGTAATGTATATATTACTATATTTAAAAAAATAAAGTCACGATCAGTTCTCTCGATCTATCCCGCTGTAGATAAAGCGTGAACCTCAAAAACTCCATCCTACATACAAAACCACGTAAAATCAATAATACCTCCCAAGCACGCGCCGAAGCTCAACGCCCACGCGAGCGGCGGCAGCGGCAGCCCCAGAGACGTCGCCAGCGCGCCCACCACGCGCACCATCATCGTGGTCAACGGGATGTTGTCTACGAACGCTGATGCCAGCCCCGACACCTGGTGGATGAGAAGAAAGTCTATTAAAAACAAAGAGAAAGATGAAATCAAATAAAAAAAGACGAAATCAAATAAAAAATATTGATAAAGAAACAACTTTATAATTAGTCTATGGATCTATTATAAGGTAAAGAAAATTTATACAAAAAGATTAAGATAAAGTTAAGAAAAATCATCAAAATCAGTTTAATTAAGTTAAGAAAGAACATAAAATTTTAAAAAGCTTCTTTTTCCTTTATTCTTTTCAGCTTCACGCTATTTCCCGGGCATAGCAGGCAGAGAGAGCTTGGGAACCTAATGTTAAGACACTCGGTTCCACCCTTTTTGCCGAATTACCGAAATATTGAGTGTTAAGTGGCGAAACTCAACGCCTCACTTTGTCTTGTTACCAGAGTGTAGACATTTAGAAATATTAGATAAGTATTTTATTCCCTCGAGTGGGATCGACCCCACAATATGTCGCGTTTTTACCACTGCACCACGACTGTCCTTAAAATCGTACTTACCCACAAAATAAGCATAAGAGCAACTGTTAATCTTGATTCTTCACCGACTTTCAAAATTAAGGATTCAGTTAGGCTTCCTATCCACGCTATGAGACCTAGTTTTGACAATACCTAGAAAAAACATTAAAATAAATTAATTCAGCATATTGAATAGCAAAAACGTAACGTAGTCATTGTAGTTTAGGTATGTTACGACGAACGGTAGTTGTAGGTACAAATACAGAAAATTTATAGCAGCTTGGCACTTTTCCCGCAAAGCAGGATTACTACCTATAAATAACTTAGAACCTTCTTTATGAAGGCATTATTACTTTGTACTATACTTTCAATTACCTAATAGTGTAGTAGTGTTGTCTAATGAAAGGTCGCAGGATCAGTCCTCATATAGTTAAAATATCTATATATTAATCATTATTATATCTTGAGGCCGTCGTGGTGCAGGAGCACAAGCGTACGGCTGTAAACGTGGTGGTTATGCGTTACGGTAGGCAAAGGGAACCTAGGAACCTAGCATTAAGATTCTGCAGGCATTGCGTGTTAAGTGACAAAACACCACGACGCTTCAAGCGTCGTTACCAGAGCGAAATGAAAATATGAAATATTTAATTTCCTCAAATAGGAATCGAACTCACAATCTCCTGCGCCACGACTGGCCTTATATAATATAATATTAAAAACGTTGATTCGGTAAAAATATACTGGATAAAAAAATACACAAAAAAAAATTAAACAAATTAAAACATACCTCCATCAATACAAACAAAGCTGCGAAAAACAATAGTGTGGACCACTCCACTCTCGCCAGGGTAGGCTCCAGGTCATCTCTCTCCGCTAGCAGAAGCAGTAGGAGAGCTCCTAGCAGTGCTGTCCAACCTAGGGATAGGCTTTCTGGAAATCAAAATAAGGGATGTTAATATAAAAAAAATATTTTTACAGGGTTGGTCATCTGTAGAAATATATAAGTTCATTGTTTCGCTTTTTATAGCTTTACGTTTTACCCCACACACCGCAAAGTGGGCACTGGGAACCTAGTGTCAGCACACTCCGTTCTCATAAAGACACTTCTATTCCCCAGTTTCCGTCGAATTCTGGAGCCATTTCGTGTTGAGTGGAGAAACTCACGCCACGCCTCACGCCTCACTTTGCGTCGACACCAGAGCGAGAAAATGATTTTTTTTTCTCGAGTGGGAATCGAACCCATAACCTATCGCACTTCGTACGCTTCGTACGCCACAGTCGTACGCTTGTGCCCCTGCGACATGACTAGTCATGTCGCAGGGGCACAAGCGTGACTCATATATTTTATTTCTGTCATTGTTAATAGAATGATAATGCATTAGGTGATGGATGTATATATGTAAAGACTAACTATAATATAGAAGGGGCAGCACTTATGATAAAATAGAGATATAAACATCCCCACAAATGGAATTTGAACCCACGACTACTGAAATCAAACAGTTTACCTTATATAAATTAATAAAAAACTTACGTAATTCAGGTATAGCGTGAAGGAAGAATACTACGACGACGAATGTAACGCATATTGTAGCTTTTATCAAAAGTTGTTTGTCTCTTATGTTGTACTGTAATGAAAAAAAAACGGAAATAAATAAAAAAAAATAGTGATTCCATTCTCCACTCATATTAAATATTAGGCAGAGTATTGGAACTTAGAAATAAAGTTCTTTTTTGTATCTGGCAACTTCAAAAGTAAGTTAGTAAGTGGCCTAACACGAATTTTTTTTGAGAAATCACCACAGAATCTTAATATATATATGCTTATTATGGTCAGTTTTTAGCGAAGTTAAGAATACAGAAGTTCATTTTGAAGTTTAATACTTATTTAGAAAACGTATAAAAATTTGAACGGAGGCGCGGGGTTCGAGTCCCGTTACGTTCAAATTTTTATACGTTTTCTGTATAAGTATATTTCTTTCCTAAGTGTGGATTAACACTTTAAAAATGTTTATAATAATTTTGAAGTTGCTTCAATTTTATTCAAAGATCGATTTCTTTTCGATTACATTAAAAATATAATAACCGTTAAAAATATAATTTGTATGAAAAAAAATCTATATCAAGTTCAAATGTAGGACTTCCATTAGGACATCCTTCTATTGTACACTAATATACGATTTTTTTATTTTCTTTAAAAATTACCTTTTGTTTCATCTGGGCTAATGTGGAACAAAACAGAGGATCATTTTTAGATTTTCGACTTCCTGCTTCGCGTTTCAGTAAAGTTGTTTGTAATCTTTGAACCTAGAATCAAAAAAAAATATTTTAAAAAATACACTTTTAGCTTAAAACTGTACTGTACTTAAAACTGCAGGGTAGACAGAAGTCCCTTCTGTCCTGGAACCTAGCCTTAAGACACTCGGTTCCCATTAAGACACTTGCGTTGCTCACATTTGGCTGAATTGGAGGCATTGCGTATTGAGTGGCGGAACTCAACGCTGCGCTTCGTTTGCACCTCTTTACCAGAGCAAGAAAATTAAAACGCCGCGTCTGGTCCTTTATATGTTTACCCTACATAACAACTAAAAATTTCCCTTTAAAGTTACCTTTTTATATACGCAAATTGCAATAGTTTACCTTCTTCTCCAAAGCACGCCTCACAATATCTTCATCTCGTGAATAAGATGATAAAGATGCCGCCGCCCTCTTCCAGACTCCAATCTCTTGACGCATTTCTAAAAGAATTTAGGTATATCAATGAATATTTAATAAATTTTAGAAAATAAACAGAATAGTTGACGGCAGTGTGTATCGCTAGTTTCCCCCCTTTGGGAATACAAACCGCGGCGTTAAGTTCCACCGCTCAGCACGCCTTTCTCTAAAATTTTGTGGAAAGAAGAAAAAAGAGACACTCCTCTGCCTATCCTGCGGGATACAGTGTGAAACTAAAAAAAATAGGAGTTGAGCTTTAAGTTGCTTTTTATATTTTCAAATTGTTTTCTAATCGAGGCGTAGAAGCACATCCTCTGTTTATAAACGCGATGGTAGTGGATTCAATGCCTATTCGGCAAAATTATTTATTCTCACTTATCCGCTTTGGTAATACAAAAAAAGGTTTTAAGCTTCGCCACTTAAGTATGCTTTTACTTTTTAAATAATATAAAACTAATTTCCTCACCAACAATATCTCTAGGAACACTGTGCCTCAGTTTATTCATATCCCGGAACATATACCGTAGTTGTATGTACGTCTGTACACAAACTAACAGTATACCCAAACCCATATGTAAGGTGAACGATGTGAAGTTTATATTCTGAAAGGAAAACATTATATACGGTGTAGAAAATAATTCTTAAGAAACAAATGATATATTTTTAGCGTGGTTTTATTAGCTTTACTAGTATTTCTTTATTAATTAATCAATTAATTTCAATGAACTTTCTGATACAATAATATAATATATCGATAACATAATATACCAATACAACGTGCTTAAAAAATATTTTTATGGCCAGTCTTGGTGCAGGGCCACAAAGTGTGACTGCAAACGCGACAGGTTTTGGGTTCGATTCCCACTCGAGGAATTTCTTAATTTCCTCGCTCTGGTGACGGGATCAAGCGCAGCGTTGAGTCCCACCACTCAACATGCCAATACCTCCAAAATTATGCGGAAAATGGGGAACTGTGTGTCTTAACACCAGGTTCTCTCTGCCTCTGCTGTTTGTGTGGAGCTGATTTTATTTCACAGGATCCATCATCGTGTAAATAATAAAACACTGCTTGAAGTCGCAAGGGATGCTAGACTATGAGCTTATAAAACCCATCGAGTAAAGTGACGTCACACTTTAGTTTTTCCAACTTAAAAATGCCATTTCAATTGTCATATTTAAAATATTATTACATTTTACCCCCACTTTCATACTTAAAGTATACTTACAGCATGTAATATAGAAGGGTGGCTGGCTATAATAACGTTAGGGGGATCCCCTACTGGGGTTGCGGCGCCCCCTACGTTGCTGAATATCACCATCGACATCAGCACTGGTACTGGGTTCAATTGCATTACTTCGCATAATCTGAATGTTTTATAATGTTTAAGGAATTATTTTTGGTTTTTCTTTTTTTATAAAATAGATAAAGATAGAAAGTAAATAAGTAAATCGATTAGATCACTTTTAATAAAACTAATTTTTTTTAAACATTTTTAAAATGTTATTCCACACTTAGGAAAGCAAAATACTTATTTAGAAAACGTATAAATTTTTTTTATACCTTTTCTAAATAAGTAATAAATAAGTGTAATGATTTTATATTAATTAGTTTTAATATTCGCAATAATTTATTATAAAAATGTGAATCAACCTCTTTGTTGAATAAAAAGATGTTTTTAAATAGAATAATATGGAACTGTCACGGGAGAACATTAATAAAGATGACGCTTTATGTAGTCGGAAAATTATAATAACTATATAATAATATTTTATAATAATTAGATATACTTTTAGACTTGGAGCGGAAGAATAAAGAGAATCTCTAGAATGATATATTATATTAGAATTTAAGATAGACATTGTACAAGCTTAACAGTATTTAACTCTGGAAGAAATATAAGTTCTGTAAAAGCCTCGAGGTGTTTGATTTCTTTACATAAGTATTAACTAACAACATAAATAAGTTGTAACAAGCGTATAAAAATTTCGACGCAGCTTGGCAAGAACGCATGGCTTAGTGGTCAGAGCGCCTGGTCGGTTTCCAGGAGGCGCGGGTTCGAGTCCCGCTACGTTCAAATTTTTATACGTTTTCTAAATAAGTAAACTAAAACTTTTTTCAAAATGTTATTTTAGAAAGTTACAAAAAAATTAAGTTTGAGGCATACAAAAATCTTAGACATTTAAAAAAAATTGCTTTACGCCATAGTGACACATCTGATGTGTCTGATTGCATTTACAATGGTCGTGAGTTCGAATTCACCTCAGGAATCTGCGATTCTTCTTTTAAAAAAGAAATAGTTACCCGATTTGTTCAGACAAAGTGTGGTGCTATATACCATACATTTTATTCTATAATATTCTTTTTACTACTTAAATAACTAGAGGCCGATCGTGGCGCAGAGGCACAAAGTGTGGCTGTAAAATCGACTGGTTGTATGTTCGATCCCCACTGGAGGAAGTGAAATATTTATTAACATTTATATTTTAATTTCTTCGTTCTGTGTCGAGGCAAAGCGTGGCGATGAGTTCCGCCACTCAGCATACAATGCCTCCAGAATTCGACGGAAAGTGAGGAACGGAGTGTTCTAACACTAGGTTCTCTCTGCCTATCCTGCTGTGTGCGGAATACAGCGAGAGGCTGATTTATTTTTTTAATTTTTACTACTTAAACTAAGCTTACATAGAGTAGATCAGTAGCAGAAAAAAATATATATATATTTAAAAAAACACTAGGTTTTTATTAATGAAAGACTTACCGTATAGTGACTGGAGTCATCAGTAGCACGGTGGTAACGTTATCCAAGAAAGTGGAGAATATTGCAGTGAAGAAACATAGTGTGTTTATTAGAGGCCACGTACGACCGCCTGTTACCTGAAACAAGATATTAGACATATAATAATTAATATGAAAAGGCAAACGTGACGATTGTGGGTTTGATTCCCACTCGGAAAAAATAAATATATATATATTTTATTTCATCATTCTGGTGATGAGGCAAAACGCGGCGTTGAGTTTCGTCACTCAAAACACAAAGCCTCGAGATTTTGGTGGAAATTAGGGAAGGGAAGTGTCTTAATGGGAACGGAGAGTCTTAATACTAGGTTTCGTCTACCTTATCTTGCTTCATCCGGGATACAGCGTGAACTTAAAATCTAAGAATAAATTATTACTTATGGTTCTGGTTATTTTCTATATTTTACCACCTTTTTTCTGTTTAGTTTTGTTTTTAATTTGAAATATTGTCTCACTTTTCCATAGTTACGCTACTCGCACATAGATGGCGGTAGTCTCAAAAGAAATCTTCAAAGCTTAAAATAATTGTTCCTCTTATTTTTACAAACTTATAAGCACTTTTTTGCTTTACGTTGTATTCCGTTTATAGAAGAATAGGCAAAGGGAACCTTTAGAGGGAACCTGGCAGAGTTTTAATATACACTTTCTGCCGAATTTTTAAGATGTTGTTTGTTGAGTGCCGTAATTCTACGCCGAGTTTGCCTTAGTACCAGAACGAAGAAATGAAAATATTAATAAATAATAATTTATTCCCCCAAGTCGAGATCGAACCCACAGCCGTCGCACTTATAGTCACACGCTTGTGCCCCGACCGCCTCTTATACACTTATTAATGTTTTTAGAATTTTTGTAGACAGATTTTTATAATAAGAAAAATATTTAATTAGATTATTTCTACCCAACTTACCTCAAAAGCGACAACAGCCAAATAATCAAACAGGCCAGTTTCAGCGAGTATAGCAACCAGGATCATCATGCTGAATAGCAGCAGCAGGGTTTCCACGTCCAGCCAGGAGACCAGCTCCGGGAGTGACGGTCGGGCACCGCTCAGTGACAAAACTGCTATCCCAAGGGATGAGGATATTAGAGCTGCTATTGTTCTGTTTACTATCTGTAAGAAAATTGTGTATATTAATTTTATTTTAGCTTCACGCTGTATCCCGCATATGGCGGGGTTAAAAGGGAACCTGGTGTTAAGACACTCCATTTCCCATATACCGGCCAAATTTTAAGACATTATGCATATTAATGTATGATATGACGCTTGTTGAGTGAAGGAGCTCAAAGCTGCGCTTTGTCTTTTACAAGAGTAGAAAAAATTTGAATAATCCGGGTGGGAATCGAATCTTGAAACCATTTCATAGACGAAGTGCTGATATGGTTTAGCTTCACGTTGTACTCTGCACATAGCATGGACCTGAGAACCTAGTGTTAAGAGTTAAGACACTCTGTTCCCATTACTTAATTACATTGACTTCCGTTAACCATTTTCCACTGAGTTCTGGAGGCATTGCGTGTTGAGTGGCGGAACTTAACACACAATGTACACACCATATATATTATCAATCCGTTAAAACTACAAAAACGAAATTTCAGTACACTCTCTTTCAAACCAATCACTAAATAATAAAAAAATAATAATAAAAAATAGAAAAGAAATAGAAAAAAAACCCTACCTCAAAAATGATCAAAACATACAAAATGCATAGTAAAATAACCGCATATATGATGCCGTCTTCCTCCGACAACGGGTTCAGCATATAGCTGACTGTCAGTGGCACCGTTCTGTTACTTGTTGTGTTCATTCGGAGATATATTGATGTTTCTGGAATAAAAATAAGGTTTTATTACAGGTTGTGCTGTACCCTGCACACAGCTTGGTAGACAGAGGGAACCTAATATTGAGACACTCCGTTCCTCTACGAATTCTGGATTCCGTGTAAATATTTAATTTACTCAAGTGGAAATCGAATCCACAACCTCGTTCATACAGTCGCCACGCCTTTGCACCACGCTTACGTTGCTTTTTAATTTATTAAAGTTTTTTTTTATTTAAATTAAGAATATTTTATAATATATTGTTCTTAAAATAATATTTCATATTATCTGCAGTAGTCAGATTCGACATCGACATTTTTGGGTGATAGTAAATTAGTTTTTTACTCCTTCTAGTCATTTCACTTAATATATTTAAAAGTATTGTGACACGTGTCATTCATCTTCGTCATCATATAGTGGAATTTGAACTCACTACTTTAACATTAAGCAAAGAATGTGAGCTGAACTTGCTTTTACATTTTTCACGGGAAGAGATATCAAAGCTCCCTTACACAATTTGATTTTTACATTCCACTCACATTTTGAACTAGTTTTTTTGTGATACATTATTTCTAACAAATTACTGACAAATAAAATTATTAATATACAAATAAGAGTATATCACATTAAATGTTCATATAAAAGTTCACTCTGAATATTTTTTCAACCGGAATTTCAACATCTTTTCAACGGAATATCCGTTTAAAAATATGTATATAGATATGACTTACCGTTACTTTCATAATTTTTCATGGTACTGATCGTTGTGTTAGCTTCACTAGTGTTCTTTATATTGGAGTGACGTTTGTTTACCATCAAAGTTTTAGATTCGGACGCGCTGGGTGAAAAATCTATGATGTCATCGGGTTGTAGAGCTATAGTCCAGGGGGATGAATCCTAAAAAACATATAGAAAACAAATATACTACAAAAATTATAGAACTCAAGACATAGCGCTGTGATGAATTCCGCCACTCAACACGCAAAGCCTTAAAAATTGTGCGGCACAAAGTGTGACTTACGACGACGTAACAGGTTCGATTCCCACTCGAGCAAATGAAATATTTACGGTTAGAAATATTTAATATTTTCATTTTCTTCGCTCTTGTGTCGTGGCAAAGCACAACGTTGAATTCCGCTACTCAACACGCAATACCTTCAGAAATCGCCGGAAAACGGGCAACGGAGAGTCTTAACTCTAGGTTCCCTCTGCCTACCCCGCTGTGTGCAAGATACAACGTGACGCTTAAAAAAACGTTGCAGCATGGATGGACCATGACCAATTAAAAGTTTGTAAAATACTTATTTAGAAAACGTACAAAAATTTGAACGTATCGAGACTTGAACCTGCGCCTTCTGGAAACCGATCAGGAGGTGACCTATTCTTTTTTAAATGTGGAATAACATTTTAAAAATGTTAAAAAATAAAAGTTAGTAGTAAGTAGATTCGATTTCTACCTACTCAAGAAAATATCTAAAATATTTAGGTTTCAGTTATATACTTGAGTTATAGGTAGAGTCAATGTACAGTACAAACGTTAGATATAAATAGCTGTGCATATTTGATTTTATATTTTTTTTACTTTGCGGCGTTGAATGCCGCCACTCAACACGCAATCTGCTTCCAGAATTCGGCGGAAAGTGGGGAACGGAGTGTCTTAACACTGGTTCCCTGTGCCTACCTTGCTGTGCGTGAGATACAGCGTGAAGATGATTTATTGTAATCTTCCATTTAATAATGTTCTTATAATGGTGTGTCATAAAACTGAGTTTTACCTAGTTAATTTTATAGTACCTACTGGAAAGAAGAGTAGCTATTCTCAATCATTTCATGCTTAAATAAAATTAACAAAATTTATCTGTTTACAAAATGATGTCATAGTAAATACGATGGTTGTATTTTTATTTAAATCCCCTTTTTTCACGTTATATATATATAAGTGAGATTTCATCACCAATATATCATTTTTTTTTAGTTTCACGCTGTACTCTACACATCAGAGTAGGCAGAAGTAAACCTAGAACGTAGTGTTAAAACACTTCGTTCTCATTAAGCCAGTTTCCCCATCGTTCTTCACTTTCCGCCAAATTCTGGAGCCATTGCCTGTTGATTAGCGGAACTCAACGCCGCGATTCGCCTCGTTACCAGAGCGAAGAAATAAAAACATTAAATATTTAATTTCCTCCGAGCGGTAATCGAACCCAAAACTTATACAGTCACGCTTGTGCCACTGCGCCAAGACTGGCTCTAAATTCTAAATAAATAAAATATATAAATAGCAAAGTAAAACCGCAGGCTATTACCGATACCTTCCTATGTATGTACATAGTAGCACTAAAGAGACACCTGAGAAAATGTGCGATCGTAAAACATAACACAATAGTGTTTACGAAAACGTATAATAAATATTTACATCGAGTTGTAATATTTAGCTTTGTATTGTTGCACAATGATCATATAATATCTTTACTAGGGTTAACAGCCGCTCTGGTGATATGAAACTGCAGAGAAAACGAGGCAAACCGCGGCGTTGTGTTGCGCCACTCAACAGACAATGCCACAAGAATTTGGCGAAAAGTGGGGAACGGAGTGTCTTAACACTAGGTTCCCTCTGCCTACCCTGATATGTGCGGGATATAGCGTGAAGCTGATTTATGGGATTCTTAAATAAGTGGAAATTGAAGCACCAGAGAAATTAAAATTTTCCGTTTCCCCATACTGTTTAACGAAGCGTGGCGTTGAGTCCCTCCAGTGGGTACCCTCGGCCTTCCCTGCTATATGCGGGATACAGCGTGAAGCTGATTTTTATTATATAAAGATAATCTGTAACTATTAACCAAACATAAAGTGCTATAATAACAATAAATATTTATAATTTCAGCACGACATGTCTTCACTTCACTTGTTCGTGAAGAGTCGTGAATGTTGTACTGAATAATACATGATTAAACTACAAACTACTACAGAATACTACAATTGAATAGTTATCGTCTATAGGCTTTATATCTGGCGATACTTTACAATATATATTTTTGTATGATTAAAAATCTTTCGATTATATAAAAAAATATTATTTACTGCCTATAGGCATCATATCTGGCGTTGCTTTACAATATTCCTATATATTTTTTGTATGAATAAAAATTCTAAATAAAAAGTATTATAATTTATATACTGTGTAAGTGAAAAAATGCAAAAGAAAATGACACCGTTTTTATCATTATAGCAAGCGAAGCGAGCGACAGTTGGCGAACGAAGCGAACTGGAACAAGTTACAGTAATATCAGCATCTATCCGCAATAAGATTAGCGCTGTGAGTTAGAGTAAGAGGCCTGCCGCTGCCGTATGCATGAGAGAAAGGGAAGCCAGACAGACTGGCGCCGTTACGCGTTACGCGTTACGTAGCACCGGTAGAAATTATCATTTTAAAAATTACATAGTGGTACTAAGATGTTTTAAAGTTTTAAGGTTACTTTAACTACAAGCGCAGTGGGTTACATCGAAATAATTAACGAAATATAATTTATTTCCTCCCTCAGTCAAACAAAAATCTATTCAAACCTTAAACCTCTACTTCTTGAGATTAGGGCGTTCAACCAAACAAATAACTTATCTTTATAATATTAATATAGCATACCTGCCTATAGATATAAAAAAACATCAAACATTATAATATTGAATCGACGACCATCGTTTTAACACACTATTCCACTACACTACAACTTAATGTCATTATAAATAGATTATGTATGAGTAATCCCACGATACAATTATCTTTACTGAAATAATATTTGCTGATAAAAGCGTTGCGTTTGTATTACTATTTGTATGTCAATATATATATAATATTTGTGTTTATAAATTAAATCTATACATACAATCAAATACAATAGTAACTGATCGTTGTCTGTACATTGAAGATACATGAAAAAATCTATAATTGGGAGCGTTTATTAGTGTAACAGAACCCAAAACGATGATTAATATTTTTTGTGTCTGTTTGTCAGTTTGTCTGTGTGTTTGTACACGGTAATCTCAGAAATGGCTTAACTGACTTAAGTGCAGTTTTACGTATATCATATTTTAAAACTTCCTTTGAAATTTAGTTTCTATTTTATTTAAATCGTTTTATAAATAAAAAAGTTATATCAATATAAAGTATTTGGTTTAACTTTATTAAATTGGCTGAAGCTTTAGTTTCCAATTATTAGTACATGAAAGTAATTCACATTAGTGAATTATTGAAAAGCTAAATTATTTATTATATTAATTGAAAATTATTTATTATATTAATATTATCATGTATTCTGTAAGGAACATATTGTTAAGACACTCCGCTCTCCGCTCCTCGACTAATTTAGAGACAATGTGTCTTATGTGACGGAACCTAATTCGTCTATAACACCTACAATCAGACACTGTTCCTGACTTGAAGGAGTATTTTTTATATACTTTAAAATGTAAATGTAGTAATAGTAATAACATTTACTTATTCAGATAAAAGATAAAATAATAATATTTATAAAGGATAAAACTACTTTGCCTTCTCAAGAATATATCAATCCTTAAAACAATATATATGTTGAGCCATTGTAAAATAATTGGCACGAGACCTATAAGAATGATAGTAGGTTCAAAAATATCTCAAAAATAAAAAAAAAATTAATTACCTGCTCTTCAAGACCTCTCCTGTGCAACCACAGTAATAAAAGGTTGTTAGTATCATTTCCATCATCCTCCGAAAATGGACCAGATAAGGAGATGGAGACAGTGAATTCACTTTCTGTTTCTGTGAGAAAATATTCTGCAACAGATATTGTTATGTACAATAATAGATTGTTAAGAAAATAAAAATAAAATATATAACTTCACGCTGTATCCTCAATACAACAGAGTAGACAAGCACCCATTGTTAAGATATAGCATTCTCTAAATAAAATAAATCAGCTTCACGCTGTATCCCGCACATAGCAGGGTAGGCAGAGGGAACCTAGTGTTAAGACACTCCGTTCCCCACTTTCTGCCGAATTCTGGAGGCATTGCGTGTTGGATGGCAGAACTCAACGCCGCGCTTAACCTCGACACCAGAGCGAAGAAATGGAAATATAAATTTAAGTAAATATTTCATCTCCTCGAGTGTGGATCGAACCCACAACTAGTCGGTTTTACAGTGACACCTCGTGCCGCAGCGCCACGACTAGCCTCTATTACTTATTATTGAACTATTTAAGTGAACTATTTAAGCTTTTCATTTTTTCGCTCTAGTGACAAGACATAGCGCGGCGAGATCCACCACTCAACATATAATGTCTCGAAAATCGAGCGATGCGCTGGGACCATATTGTCTTAACACAACAGGTTCCCTCAGCCTAACCTGTTCAACTAACCTTTTACTTCCCCACTATTGACAGCCGTATGTAGAACTATATCGGTCTTCTCTCTGTTCAGTAGTAAAGATACCGTCAGTAATAGCCAACAAGCTACTAATACTGTCAGTTTTATAACACGTAGAGTCTGGTCCAGCTGTAAAAAGAAACATATTTTTTAATTTTTACTTATTTTTTTTAGCTTCACGCTGTAGCTTCCTCATTAGGAGGAAACTTGGGAACCTAGTGTTAAGTCACTCTGTTAGCTTTATGACACTTCTGTTCCCCACTTCCTCAAGAATTCTGGAGTCATTGTGTGTTGAGTGGCGGAATTTGACGCTGAGCTTTGCCTTGTTACCAAGCGAGGAAATACAAATATTAAATTATTCATGGCCCCGAATGGAATCGAACCCATAACCGTCGCACCTACTCACAACCTTGCTTGCATCCCTACGGCCTCGCTATGCCTTTTCATTTCATGTTCAATTTAAATTTTTTACCTGTTTCTTTCTCGCTGACGGCACTTTCTTCGTTTCATCGTGTATGGGTGGGTGGATCAGTCTAGAACAAATGAATTTTATTTATATGTACGTAGTTACTCATACATAGTTAAGATATGGACGTTGGGCGGCTTCGAAAAGGCGCAGGTTCAAATCCCGCTACGTAAATGTTTTAAACTAAATAACATAAAAATAAAATCTTTGCACTTTCCGCCGATTTCTGAGGGCATAGCGTTTTGAATTGCGAAACTCAACGCCGTGCTTATTTTGCCAGAGGAGAGGAAATGAAAATAATTAAAACAATCATTCCCTTAAGTGGAGATTGAACTTAATTCTAAATGTGTATTTATACCGAGAAATTTTAACCACAAAGATATACAATATTTATGTTATGCACTTATTCAGAGCTTCAACGGAATTATGATGCTACTAATGACCCATGAGTTATTATTTATTAATATTTTCATTTCTTCGCTCTAGCAACAAGGCAAAAGCCCGGTGTTGAGTGGCGGAACTCATTCCGCCACTCAACACCACTCAACAGCAATGCTTCGAAAAATTCGACGGAACGTGGAGAACGGAGTGTCCCGGTGCCTACCCTGCTGCATGCGGAATACAGTGTGAAGCTGATATAATTTTATTTAGTGACCCATCTACAGTAATAAAAATATTTATATAAATGGTAGTCTATTCTGGTATATAAACTATATTACAGTAAAATTCATATCTCCAAACGTTTAGTAGATTTGGTGTGAAAGTGGAACCAACATTCATCCTCAAAAAAATTCATATTTATAATATTAGTAGGATTAGTAGGATAGAACAGCTAATATATCACAGACCTCAGAGTTAATAGACCGTTGTACTAAACCATTTCACATTAGACTGTTAGTGAAAATGGTTCTTTTTGTTTTTTCCACCATTTAGCTTGGTAAACACATAGAAGAAAGAAATAGTAGCCTCTTCAGCGAAACCAAACCCTGCGTTTTGTCTCAATTGACTGAAGAAATAGAAAAAACCCTCCGAACGAGAATCGAATCCACAACCATGTATAATAATTTTGCCATGATGAATTTATAATATGTTTACATATTTATTTTTATAAAAAAATGTGTCAAAAATGAAGTGACAAATGACATGAGAAATATTTATTTGGTGCTTGACGAAGGGATGTATTTGTTTACTTTTATTATCAAAAGTAGGTGATAAGAAGTAAGTACTTACTTTGTATATGGAACAGCGTGACTGTCCTGCTAACATATTTAAATAGTTTGAGATTTTTTAACTTTTCTATATTTAGTTACAAATACAACACAACTTACAAATACAAGGTAGTAATGATAAGACACTTCGATTATTATTTTAATCCGAATGTCTTAATTTACGCGAGTGGAGACCGAATCCACCATCGCCGCGTTGAATTTAACCGATTGAAAGAACCACTTTTAACCGGATAAAAATTGGTTTCCATCGTGAAACACTAATAAATAAACGAGTAATGCTTAGTCAGAAAGGATATCTTTTAAATAAAATAAATTTACATTTCCACCAAAAAAGTTTTGTATTTTATAACTACTTGGCTCCGCTCCCGAGCGAAAACTGATCGAGTTAATTTCAACAAATTTTGCTCGCTTAGTCCTCTCCGCTCGACTATTTATTGGTGAAAATACAAGAATGCAGTTACCTCTGAGTTCAAGTTCAACGTAGTCCTTAATGGGTCCGCTCCGCTTGCGGTGGAAACCAGACTTTAATATACAGCATAGAGGCATCTAGATTAGCCCTCTAGTATTTATATATTCTTAAACCACCTCAATTCTATTAATGACAATATTAAATTTACAATAGAATTACAGGCAAATAATTCCCTAGCTTTTCTTGATGTTTTAGTCATAAGAAATCCCAATGGGACAATAGGCCACACAGTTTATAGGAAACCCACGCACACCAATAGATACCTCAATGGTGAATCTCACCATCACCCTACACAGTTATCTACCGTTGGCAAATCTTTGTTTCAAAGAGCCCACCACCTCTGCGACGCTGAACACCTAGGGGACGAGCTTCGCCAGGTGAAGAA